>JACEIK010003512.1:142991-153166 GCA_018107945.1 Datura stramonium | reverse complement strand
TGGGGAGGGGGCGGGTGCGAGGCCGAGCGTATTTCATGCTATGTAGGGCGGAGTGGGTTTTAGGTTATGCAGGTGCAGGACACGTTGAAATAATTTTTTAAAACTAATGCGGGACGAAGCAAATTGCGGATTTATGCGGGTTTACTAGTATTATTTTTCAAAAATACTTTTTATTCTTGACACAATAGAGCTCTTATTTCGAAAATGTGTTTTATTTGATTATCATTCTCTAAGAATTTCTTTTTCTAATTTTTTTCCATCTAAATTGACATTTTCTTTATCTTATGGTTTGACATTAAGGGTGTGCTCAGTTGATCAAAAGTTTTGAAAAATATTTTTTTAGGAAAACAAGTTGTTAGAAAATAAGAAAAATGACTTTTCTAATAAAAGTAGGAAAAACAAGTCAGTGAAAAATCCTTCCCACCCTCACAACATGCTCGTAAGAAGACGGTGACTGCCATGGCTGTTGTCTATTCCCTCAAGAGGCAAGGCCGCACTCTCTATGGCTTCGGTGGTTAGAAGAGTGGAAAAATTAAACAATGTGGCTTTCAATTTAGTGTTGGTTTTTTGTTTGCTGTAAGTATGTTAGTGTTTAATTAATAAAATTGTCGCACCTCTTTACATATTAGATTTGTCAATTTGTTGGATCCTCTGTTTGAATACTCCTTTTCTCTCGAAATTTAATCACTGAGATTATATGTCTAATAAAGAGAAGAAGAGATAATACCTAATGAAAGGCACTGCACAACGAGTGAAAGAAACTTAAAACTGGAATTGAATAAAAAATAGGACTGTCATTTATTACACAGTTGAGTGAGTTGGCAATTGGTGAGTTGGCTTATGATGGTTAGTCATTAATAGTCAGATTAGTTAGCAATTAGTAGTTAGTTAGAGATTGTTAGTCAAGTTGGTTAGTGTCCTATATAAAGACAAGAGTCCATAACTTCCACACAATTTAAGATCAATAAAATTCTTCTTCATTCCATAGCTAAATGTGTTGCATGTTAACATAGATGATTGTAAACCTAGATTGAGCTGGATAATGCTCAATTTCTCATGGTATCAGAGCAGGTTGTGGAACGATTAATGGAGATTTTTTAGATCTGAAAGTGATCATCATCACTGGAGCTCGAGAATAAGATCGTCAATGGAAGACACAGAAAATTCTCAAATTGATTCATCACAGATCTCACAGATAGACTACAATCATCTGCTATATCTACATCCAGGTGATACACCGGGAGCTGTTTTGATAGGTTTCAAGTTGACAGAATCGGAAAATTATACAATATGGAGTCGATCTCTGTGACTCGCATTGCTCGAGAAGAAAAAATTAGGATTTGTTGATGGCAGCTGTCCGCGAAGCCAGTACAAAAGAGAATTAGTGAGGCAATGGGATAAATGTAATGCAATCATATTATCATGGATCAACTGCACAGTAGCACCAGAATTGGTATCTAGTATCATACTTGCTTCGAGTGCGAAGAAAGTTTGGGATGAATTGAAAGAGAGATTTGACAAATCCAACCTCATCAGGATCTATCAGTTATGGCGCGAGATAGCAACACAGACTCAAGGTACAGATTCGGTTACGATTTACTTTTCTAAAATGAAAGATTCATGGGATGAATTAGATTTGTTAGCACCTGCACCTCCCACATGTGATTTTAAGGAATCAGGACCTTATATAGAACATCTGAATAATCAACGTCTGTTACAATTTCTCATGGGCCTAAATAAAAGTTATAGCCATGTAAGGAGTGATATTTTGATGAGATCTCCAGTGTTGACGATTAATCAGGCATATGCCTTGGTAGTGAAAGAAGAAAGTAAGAGAATATTAGGAGTTGCTGATATTAATAGGAAACCTCTAAGCTTATTAGTTGGAAAAAAGCAGGGGTCAGGTTCAGGAGTTGTAGATGCTGGTAAGGAGCCTTTGAGTATGTTAGCTGGTAGAAGGCAGGGTACAGGTTATGGCTATAAGCCAAGGAGGTTTGGTAATATCATTCCTGGTACTGTATGTGATCAATGTGGCTTCAAAGGACATTTGAAAGATGATTGTTACATATTAGTAGGCTATCCTCCTGACTTCAAAAGCAAGAGGAAAAAATAGGGAACAGAAGAGAGAACTTATGCACATTAAAGTTCCATGGAGAAGGAGGAATCAAGTAGTGAACAAAGACATTATCTCACAGACAGTCAATACAAGCATTATCGGAAAATGCAAGAGAAGAAAAAAGAGAACTACTACAGAATAGGAGGAAATTTAGGTGGTTATCATGCTAACTTGGCAGGTATATCTGCATTGTTATCCAAAATAGAAATATGTGATTGGATAATAGATTATGGAGCATCACACCATATCACACATCTTAGGAGAGTCCTAAATGAACTTAAGCTTAATTCTAACCAGGAGAATAATGGTGTACAAGTCCCTACTGGAAGCAAGTGCAAGATAACACATACATGAGAAACAGTTATTATGAAAAATCATATACTTAAGAATGTTTTATTTGTTCAGTTTGTTGTCTGTATCAAAACTGACAAAGGAACTATGTTGTTCAGTTAGTTTTTATTCGGAGTTTTGTATATTTCAAGGACTTTACAATGGAAAGGTGATGAGTATTAGTAAGGAACATGATGGCTTATATTGGTTTCAACAAGGAGAAGATATAATAAATGCAGGAGCAGTAGTGTACGATCAAGGAGATTCAGCTATCTGGCATATGAGATTGGGTCATCCCTCTATAGAAGTAATGAAGCACATACCCTTTATATTTTAGAAGTTAAATAAGGAGACTATACATCATTGCATAGTATGTACACAAGCCAAGCAGAGAAGAACTCAATTTCCTGTTAGTACAAGTTCAACTAGTAGTTTATTTCAATTAGTTCATGTTGATGTCTGTGTCCTTTTAAGACTCCCACCTATGATAGAAAACTTTATTTTGTTACCATTGTAGATGATTTTAGTAGATATACTTGGATTTGTCTGATACAATCCAAAAGTGAAGTCATTTTGGTGCTGAAAGATTTCTTTTTCAGAATAAGAAATCAATATGATGCTTCTATTAAGATTTTGAGATCAGATAATGGCAGAGAATTTTTCAATTCTGATTGCACTGAGTAATTTTTTTCTTTTGGTATTGTTCACCAAAGCAGTTGTCTATATACTCCACAACAAAATGGTGTTGTGGAGAGGAAACATAGACACATTTTGGAAGTGGCAAGGTCTCTAAAATTTCAGAGTGGGTACCAACTAATTTTTGGGGAGATTGTGTAAGAACTGCTGTTTATTTGATTAATAAACTTCCTACACATACATTGAATGGAAAATATCCTTATGGGTTGTTGCACAATAAGGCACCAGTATTTGACTATTTGAGAACCTTTGGATGTTTGTGTTTTGCTGCGATGCTGCTTATGGGTGGAAAGTTGATCCTAGAGCAAGGAAGACTGTGTTTATTGGTTATGCAGACACACAAAAAGGGTATAGCCTGTTTGATTTGGACACCAGGTATTTTATCATCAATTGAGATGTCAGTTTTAGAGAAAATATTTTCCTTTTTAAAGGAGCCAAAGATGACATGAAAGATATCTTCTGTGTTGTGCCTCCAAGTCTATTCAATGCTGAAGGACATGGACATGCTGATGCTGCTGGTAGTTCAGATTCGGTCACAACTCTTCTTTCAGTCCCTATTGAGGCTACTCACAATGTTGATGAGTTCACTGAGATCATACCAGACCAGCAACCTAATTCTCAGTTGCCTGATCAACTACAACCTAAGAATCTGTCAAACCCTTATTTACCTGAGATTCAGTCTACTTCACAGCAGTTAAGTGATTCCTCACTGGTTCTAGTGTCAATGGTACCTAGAAGAACAAGAAGAGCAGTTAAGCCACCTATTTAGTTGAAGGACTATGTCACATCTAAGGAGATTGAAAGCCATTCCTTGTACCCCATATCCAATTTTATTTCTTATTCCTCTCTGTCACCTAGATATCAATCCTACCTAGCTGCTTTTTCAGCATATGTAAAACCCAAGTCTTTTAAAGAAGCTTCCCAAGACAGGAGATGGATAAAAGCTATGGAACAAGAGATTGCAGCATTTGAAGAAAATCATACTTGGTAAATAGTTACATTACCTCTTGGAAAATAGGCTATTGGATCTAAACGGGTATATAAGATCAAATATAAGGCCAATGGTGATGTTGAGAGGTTCAAGACCAGACTAGTAGCAAAGGAGTATACTCAAAGGGAAGGCCTTGATTACCATGATACTTTTTCACCTGTTGCTAAGATGGTGACTGTTAGAATTATACTCAGCATTGCTGCTTCTCAGAATTGGTCCATTTGCCAAATGGATGTGAATAATGTTTTTCTCTAAGGAGATTTTTCAAAGGAAGTGTATATGAGACTGTCACAAGGTTTTCATAGACAGGGGGAGCAGAAGGTTTGTAGATTGGTGAAGTCATTATATGATTTGAAACAAGCTTCCAAACAATGGAACATCAAACTTACTTCTGCCTTAATTACTGCTGGCTATTCACAGAGTGATTTTGATCATTCTTTATTCACTAAGAGAGCAGGATCTAATATAATCATTATCTTGATCTATGTGGATGACTTACTAATTACAGGAAGTAATTCTCAATTGATAAAGGAGGTACAACATACTCTACATAACAACTTCAAGGTGAAAGATTTAGGTGAGCTGAGATATTTTCTTGGAATAGAAGTTTTGAGATCAAACAAGGGGATTGTTCTCAATTAAAGAAAATATTATTTGGAGTTACTGTCTGAGGCTGGGCTTGGTGGTGCCAAGCCAACTCTCACTCCTCTTGAATCCATGCTCACCTCACTACTGTTGAGTTTGATAAACATATGGGACATACTGGTGATGTTGAGCTAGAAGATGTTGCAAGTTATCAAAGACTGATTGGTAGATTGATCTACCTAACTATCATTCGACCTGACATTTACTTTGTTGTGCAATTTCTAAGTCAATTCATGCAAACACCCAAATAGTTCCATCATGAAGTTGCATTGAGAGTTCTCAGATACCTCAAAAGGTCCCCAGGACTTGGTTTGTTTTTTCCTAAAAACAATACTGGTGCTCTTATAGTTTTTTGTGACTCATATTGGGCAGCTTGTCCCAGTACTAGAAGATCAGTGTCTGGTTATGTTGTGAAATTTGGAGACTCCTTGATCAGTTGAAAGTCTAAGAAGCAATATAATGTCAATTGTAGTTCAGTAGAGGCTGAATATTGGAGCATGGCTACTGCAGTGGCTGAGGTAACCTGGATTACAGGACTTCTATCAGAATTGGGCTTTCCTATTTGCACTCCTGTCACACTGTATTGTGACAAAAAGGCAGCCATTCAGATTGCGTCTAATCCCATATTTCATAATCGCACTAAACATATTGATATTGATTGTCACTTTGTTAGAGAAAAGATCAAGCTTGGCCTAATCAAACCTTAGTTTATCACAACCTCTACCCAGCTAGCGGATGTTTTCACCCAAGGCCTAGGAACTTCTCAGCATCAATTCTTGATTTCCAAGCTTGGCCTGCTCGATTTCTTTCACAACCCAGCTTGAAAGGGAGTATTACACAATTGAGTGAGTTGGCAATTGGTGAGTTGGCTTATGATGGTTAGTCATTAATAGTAGATTAGTTAGCAATTAGTAGTTAGTCAGAGGTTGTTAGACGTTGTTAGTCAAGTCGGTTAGTGTCCTATATAAGGACAAGAGTCTGTAACTTCCACACAATTTAAGATCACTAAAATTCTTCTTCATTCCATAGAATGTGTTGCATGTGAACATAGATGACTGTAAACCTAGATTGAGCTGGATAATGCTCAATTTCTCATCATTGTTCTCAAATTCTTTCATTCAGAATCTATATCATGTCACATTGCATCATTACCCAATTAAATGAAGTCCATGGGTAGCAGTGATATTGCTATATCCATGAGGTAAAGGTAACCTTTTTGAAAATATAAGTCAAAAAAGATTTTTTTTATTAATAAAATAGTAAATTAAGCGGTGTGGATTTATGTGGGGCAAATTAATGCAGGGCAAGGCGTGGGTTGAAGTCTTTGCGGGTTTATGCTGATTTTCCCCACAACCACACCGCACCAACCCCATTTTTATCCCTAATATTATGAATTATTATCAGTATGCTCCTCATTCAAAGATAATTCAAGTCAAATGCTAGAAGCATTTGGTAAGCCAAAATTAATTTCATCTTTCAGCTACAAAAGCTTCAATCGAATCAATGTCCCTGAAGTACATAATCTAAAATATGCATGAAGCATTGTAGACCAGTCCGTTTCAAATGCAATAATTTTTTAAAAAAAGTGGAGAAAATAATCATAATAAGAAGACAATATTTTTCTGAAGACCATATGATGTAACACTTAACATTGCATGTGTAATGCCCCCAAAACTCAAAATCTAATTCCGGGACTTAAATCAGAAAATCTGAAAAAAGCTGCAGAAGTGCTACAGAACGACTCACCCAATGAGTCATTACGATACCCAATGAATCGTAAGGTCAATCGTGAGAAGAAGGAGACAGTATTGAAAATAAGAAGCAGTGCACCCAAAGAGAGACTTCACGAGTCGTGGTCAGGCCTGAGTTGGGGATATTATTAGAAAAGCAGTGTACTTGATGGGTGGAGTGCAACGAGTCGTGGTCCCTAGTAACGACTCGTTACGTCCCCCGTTGCCATCACTAATAAGTTTTTAGCCAATGCACCTAACGAGAGTCATATCGAGTCGTTATCAGTGGTAATGACTCATTAGGTGACTCGTTACCAAGCTTAGCATTTAATCTTTAGAAGTATGACGGTGTGGTCCACGAGTCATGGTCAGTGACCACGACTCGTTAAGTCCCTCGAGGTGACCTACTGGGGAGCCTAGACAGTGTACCTAACGGGAGTGACCATGAGTCTTGGTCGGCCACCACGACCCGTTAGGGGCACCTGACAGTTTTTTTCAGCGAATTTCTAAGGGCTATTTAGTAATTTCCTACTCTCGCAAGCTTTAAACTACATCGTTTTAATAATAATTTTAGATGTTTTAGTGGGGAAAAATGGTTCATTCATCATTCCCCCCTCTCAGTTCTCAGAAACATCGAAAGTTCTCCTCTCAAGAACCCTTCAAGCAAGACGGGCTTCTCATCTCTTGCAGCAGTTCAAGCTTCTTCTCCAGAAGAATTTTAATCAGGTTTGTGGGAATTCAACAAGGGAATAGTTCTTCCCTTGTGCCCCCAAAATCCTTCTTTGTTTTCTCCATCAGTTTTAGCTCTAAGACTTTTGAAAGTGATGAAATTAATTGTCAGACCTCACTTACCTATGAATTATCGTCTATGTTAATTGCTGATGTTTTTCCACTAGTTTGTGATCGTGTTGTTTCTCATTCCAATAAATATGAAATCTAGCCCTAGTTTTAAATACAAGAAGAACTAGAATCTTGCAATTGTGTTACATCCCGAGATTTTTGCTTGATTCTAATAGTGTTGAGAATTTCCATGTTGTTGATTGTATTTAAACTAGTTAGACTATTGACAGTACAGTTTTCAAACAAAATAATAGAAAATCCAGCGTCAGTCAGAAATGTCAGCTGATCAGTTTGACTCCAGTCTTTTCCCGAGGTGTCAGTGGTGCCTCCCAGTTATCAGAATCAAACTCAGAATCTAGTTTTTGGTCCATTAGGCGGTCATGACATTTTAGGTATATAGCTCTGACCAGCCCCAGGACTCTTGTTCAGTTTACATTTTGTTCTTATATGATTACGACGCTTCCAAATAAGCAGCTCTCACCAGTCTACAACCCAGTTTTAGAATCTAGTCCGATAAGACTCTCAGGGTACTTTCAGTTATACGTCCCTGACTAGTCTTGGATCCTAGTTTCGAGCTATCAGCTTAGCAATTCAGTATAGGTTTACAGTAGGAGTAGGACTTAGCACCGAGCGGGCCGGGGTTCCAGCGCACCCAGGTTCCCAGTACTACGTTGCCAGTGCAGGTTACAATATTCTTGGCCTGATTAGCCCCAGACTTTTGTGCTCACCCAATTCATGCCTTTATACCCTAGTAAGGTATATTGCGTCCTATCGGTGGGGTGTATACATCAGACTCCACGTCTAGCTCACGTGGTTATATGTCAGTTATAGACTCTCACACTAGTCAGTTCAGTTCAGTCTCAGTTTTGACGGTTCAGTTCAGTTCAGATCAGTTCAGTGTAGTTTCTCAGACTCAGTTTTTCAGACTTAGGGCATGTTTCTGACCATCATCCAGGGTCATTATTGACCATATCAGCTATATTCCAGTTGTATCAGTTTTCAACATTTTTAGTTGGTCATTTCATGTCATTTTAGTTCAGTTACTAGTTCTTTCATACTATTTATATCTCTCACTTACTCAGTACATTCAAAGTACTGACGCATACTTTTATGCTGTATCGTTTCATGATACAACCGCAGGTTCTCCGACCCAGCGCCGTTAGCCGATTTAGTTCGGATCTCTCTATCAGCAGCAGCAGTGCGAGTCCTCATATTCCAAGGGCGTTATTTCATTCATTTGAGTTTTCTTTATTATTTTTAGTTAGACTCAAAGTTAGCTGAGGGGCTTGTCCCAGCAACTCCTCAGTTAGATGGCTTTCCGACCAGACTTGATTTCAGATTTTCAGATATTTAAAATCTCTATGTTTAGTCTTTAATTTTTCATAGATGCTATTATGCATTATTTTAAATTTCCATTGTGCATGTTTACTCAGAATACCAGTGTATGATAGACCAAGGGTTGACTTGGGGTCACTTGCAACTTCAAGTACCGTGTTACGTCCAGGGTGTAGGCTCGGGTCGTGACAGCATGAAACCTCATTAGGGATTAGGTATCTAAGAAAATAATTAAATGATGAAATCTCAATAAATTATATCCAATTGCAAATCGATACAAAAGATACATAATTGATACTATCTTTGGTACAATATAGCGCACAATATTGAAAAAAATTACGAGAATTTAAATTCTACATCTACTAAAGCATGTTGATATAGAAATAATTATCAAATGAAATGATGCATCTTGATAAGCGTAAAGCTTATTGGACCTGTAGTCCAAATACCATAAGATGTCACACATTTAAATACTAATGAATGTAGTCACTTGACAAAATATATACAAAAATTCCCGAAGGATTCTAAATTCCTTAAGTATTTACAAGCTTTTGTAGAGAAAATCAAATAAGGTGGATGCGACTTAATCACCTTAGTAAATATTCATTGATGAAGGATACAATTGTAATACCAGTATTAAATAAAAAGTATTTAAGTAGTAAAAAATGGGGGTGTGTGGGGCTATATATATAGGGGGAAAGGGCAAATATACCTCTCAACTTTGCGATTTAGAGCGGATATACATCTCGTTAAAAAAGTGGTGCATATATACCCTCATCATCTAACAAATGGTACATATTTACCCTTTCCGTTAATTGACCTATATTTACTTAAATTAAAAAAATTCTAAAACTTATTTTTTTATCTTTTTTAAAAATGTCATGTGACTTTAAAAAAAATTCTCGCTTATTATTTTTACCCCTCTAGACCCGACTCAAATAAAAAATACACCTCAATCCCTTTTACTCAGTCATAAAATGAATTTGAAACGGATCTGAATAAAAGATAGGGCAAAGGGGAAAATATACCCCTCAACTTTGTGATTTAGAGCGGACATACCCTTCGTTAAAAATGTGGTGCATATATACCTTCGCCTTTTAACAAATGATGCATATTTATCATTATTCGTTAATAGAATGAATTTAAAAAATTTAAAACTAGTTTTTTAATTTTAAAAACGTCACATGACTTTAAAAGTTAGCTCACTCATTTTTTATCCCTTCAGACCCCACTCAACTAAAAATAATTCAATTTCTCTTTTACTCAGATCCATTTCAAACTCATTTTATGACTGAGTAGAAGAGGAATTTAAGCATATTTTTCATTTGAATCAGGTCTAGAGGGACAAAAAAAAATAAGTGAGGTAATTTTTTAAAGTTGTGTCACATTTTTGAAATTTAAAATAAGTTTTAAAATTTTTTGAATTCAGTAAATATAGGTCAGTTAAAGAAAAGATTAAATATGCACCATTTGTTAGACGACGAGGGTATAT
>JACEIK010003512.1:111275-131766 GCA_018107945.1 Datura stramonium | reverse complement strand
CTACTGATTCTCAGCTGATCACTAGCTAGGTTCATCGCTTTCTCACAAGAAATGGTATTGATATCTCCACTAAAAAGGGGAAAGTGCAGCAACTATAAGATTTAAGAGAAAAGAGCATACCTCATTGACAGCGGGGGCGTCAACCGTATTATAGAATCATGAGTTGGCTTAGCAAGAATTCCTCTCTCCTTCAGTTTCATACATATGTCATAAGCTGTCACAGGTAATAAGGACTTGCTATTAAGCTCCACAGCGTTGAATAGGCCTTTCCCTCGAACTTCTTTTATGAAATAAGGAAATTGCCGCTGAATCTTTATCAGCTGATGTCTAAGTTGCTCTCCCATTTGAGCAGATCTATTATCAAAGATACCATTGTACAGATTGTGATATCGAAAGTTGCTGGTTATCAAGAAATATAAATGCAGGATCTAACAGGTGATTAATATAAAAGAGATTTATGACAAGACCACAAAAGTACTATCAATGTAGCCCAGCATTACAAGTGTAGTTCATCGGCTTTCCAGCCCACTTATGAGCAGAGGAATTAATCACCACATGGAGAGCATTTCATGCTAAACATGTTATGTTTGAAGTGATATCTGAAACATCCCTACCCTTCCTCACAACACCCTACCATTGGGCAGGGGAAAGGGTACAATATATGCAACAAAACATCTGGTGTGGAGCAAGGAATTTGATACCTCTCTGCAAGTCCTTCATCTCTAATCACTTCTAAAGATGCAATTGCAACTGCACTGGCCAAAGGATTCCCCCCAAAGGTGCTGATGTGATTGAAAAGAAAAAAAGCACGTGTCATGAAACAGAGACAAATTAATGTAAAGAATTAGAACACATACACATAGTCGTGACTGCAGTGATCTGTGGTAGGGGCATAGCAAGTTCAAAACCTCTGCTATAAGCCCAATTCAAGTCTACTTAAATCATAAGGGTAAACCTCATACATCTACTGAAACAGAAGAACCGGAACATAATATGGTTTTAGTTTGTAAAATTTTTTCACCTTAAAAATCAGAGCCATTGGAAGATCAAAGCTGGCCGTCCACATTCCTAGCTGATGTTTTACTAGCTATGATTATTAGTATAACTATAGGGAAGAAACTGGACATCAATGCAGATAAGAAACAGAATAAAATCTTTGGCATGTTCTACAATGAAGAAGAATTACAAGCAATTGTTACCCTGATAACCTTTGACTAAACTACCGACCAAGACTACTCCTCCAGGTTCTAGTATCTCTTCCGTTCTTTTATCTACTTCACAGCCATAAAAGCACCATAAAGTTAATTTAAAAGCATTTTTTCCCATTAACATGCACACCATCATTTTATTAATTCTTGAGCAACATGCAGGACATCATTATATTATATTTTAAAAAAAATAATAATAATAATTGTGCAAGTCAAATGAACTCGAGAAATTCAGATCCATAGCTCGCTCTTTTCAAAGTAACAAACTCATCTGAAAAATAAACTGCAAGTCAAACAAATTAACAAACAGTTACAAGAACTTCTCATATAGCAATGTGCAACCTTCCATGCTCTCCGGCCTGAATGCAAAGCATAACATCTTTATCTGCAAGTACTGCGCTCACAGGCAAGACTCCACCACCTAATGCTTTTCCCAATATCTGCACAATACATTTTCAAAATTTAGGAGCATGACCACAAAGACTCAAGCTAGTAGCATATGTTCAACCAAATTTAGTTGTCTACTTATAAGAACTATAACAGTCCTTACAACAACATCTGGACGAACTTCTTCCCAATCACAAGCCAGCAATCGACCAGAGCGTGCCAAGCCACTTTGTATTTCATCAGCAATCATCAAAATATTGTACTTTGAGCAAAGATCTCTAACAGCCTTCAGGTAACCTTCCGGCGGAATTATAACCTAGAGAGGAAGGCAAATATCATGTGTGGTAACATAATAAGCACAGATATTTTTCCATCGGGACAAGTGACAATAAACATACAGTGACAAGACCTTATTATCTTCCCCCATGCATTGCCCTTTCGAGGTGGCATGAACGAAACATTAAAAAAATAAAAGGCCATGGAAAAGGCTGAAAATACCAACAACGATTTCAGGCTGAGGTCAGGTAGCATTCACTCCAAGCAAATATTTGTAAATTTCTTGTTATAACATATTAGATATGATCATAGACGCACTACATATTTTAAAATAGTCACTTCGGTTGAAGAATATACATACCCCAGCCTCTCCTTGAATTGGTTCAAACAAAAAGCCAGCTATCTGATCTCCTTTTTCTGAAAACCATAAAATAGTGAAAAACGATGAGCTTCAACTACTATGTCTGCAATTAGGAAGTATGTATTTGACCACCATTACTTTGCCAAGGTAGATCCATCACCTTTACAGGCACGACCTATATGTACCTTTGAATAATTTTTCAAGGGCAACAGCATCTCCAAAATCAACTTTAAGTTGCCCAGGTAATAGGGGCCAAAAGCCACGAGTAGCTTCATTGTCACAACTCATGGAGATTGCAGCCAATGTCCGACCATGGAAGCAGCCACAGCATGAGACAATTAGAGCCTGCAAATGACAAATTTAAACAATATACCAGAAAAGTCTAGATACATTCGGGTCAATATTAATAAAGAGGACATGGCATTTCATGGTGTTGTTAGGAAACTTTGAGGTGGAGTTCAATTAGTATGACCAGAAACTTACAGTTGACTCGAATTTCAAAGTACGAATACACCATTAAACTGGATGCAGCAGGTTCAGGATTCAACTTTCATAACATTTACATAACAGCCGGAAACTTTTGTAAGACTTCGGATAACTAAATTGGGGAAAGGAAATTTTTTTTCATATACGCGTTCTAGGAGATCTATCTCTAACTTAACTAATTTGTGGCTGATGTAATTAGGGAAACTGTTAAAGTTTGACTTCCTGACAAAATGCATGAAGTAGTAAGGCATATTTTTTTTACCTCATTTTTCGGTATTCTTTTCTTCATGTAACCCCATTTCCTTGCCAGCTTAAGAGCTGTTTCTACTCCTTCTGCACCAGTGTTCATAGGTAGCACCATATCATATCCAAACATGCGGGTTATACATTCTGCAAATACTGGAAACTTATCATTATAGAAGGCACGAGAACTGAGAGTGAGCATCTGAGCCTGTTCTGCTAATACTTTCATGATCTTTGGATGACAGTGTCCCTGAAAATAACATTGAACTTTAATTCAGTATGAAAAATCTTACCTAGTACTTCTCTATTCTAATCTATGTGACCTGAAAATATTTAGTATTCACTCAAAATAAGATCTTCCACTTCCGCCATATTTCAAGAATCCAAATTCATTTATTAATTGAAAACTAAACCATCGTGCAATGAATACCTTATCAAAGTAACATTTCGATATATAACAGTGATAGATTATGGATGTTGCACCCATAGCCAGTGAATGTATTGATTCAAGAATGAAAGGTGAAGTTCCTGGAGTAATGTGCAAGCTGGACATACAGAAAGCTTATGATCATGTGAACTGGGACTTTTTACTAAACACTCTTAGAAAAATGGGCTTTGGCAACATATGGCTGAAGTGGATTGAGAATTGCATTAAAACAGTCAGGTTCTCAGTCCTTGTGAATGGAGAACCTGTGGGTTTTTTTACATCAGAAAGGGATTGAGACAGGGTGACCCCCCCTCTCCTTTTCTCTTTATTCTAGTGATTGAAGGGTTTGACAACATGATGAGAATTGCGACAAAATAGGTGGATCAGGAGATTTCAAATTGGTAATATAGCAGGGGAGAAGAAGGAGATATGTCATTTTCTGTATGCAGATGACACCATCATTCTATGTGAACCGGAAGCAGAACAGATCAGCTACATCAGAGTGATATTGGTATTGTTTGAAGCTGTAGCAGGATTGAGGGTCAACTGGGGTAAAAGCAGTTTGTTCCCAATCAAGGAAGTTGCCCAGATTCAGGGACTGGCAAGCATACTAGGGTGCAAAGTAGAGAAGTTGCCAACAACTTACTTGGGCGTGCCTCTAGGCAGCAAGCATAAGGCTTTGGAAATATAGGATAGCATTTTGGAAAAAACAGAAAGGAAGCTAGCTAGATGGAAGGCTCAATACCTGTCTCTAGGGGGGAGACTGATTCTGATAAACTCTGTATTGGACTTTCTCCCTACTTATGTGATGTCCTTATATCCAATCCCATCAAAAGTTGTCAAAAAACTAGACAGAATAAGGAGGAAATTTCTGTGGCAAGGAAGCAAAGAAGGGAAGGGTTATAGCCTGGTGAAATGGGAACGGTGCTTCTTAGCAAAGAAAGAGGGGGGCTGGGAATCAGAAATTTGAGCCTACAGAACAAGAGCCTGCTGATGAAGTGATTGTGGAGATACACTAGTGAGGATGAAGCCTTATGGAAGGAAGTGATAGTGGAAAAGTTTGGATTAAGCTCCTGGTATACAGAAGCAGTCACTGAACCTTTTCGAGTGGGAGCATGGAGATCAATCAGGAATATTTGGCCAGAGATGGAAGCAAATATGAAACTCAAGGTGGGTAATGGAACCAAGACCAAGTTACTAACACCTCTGAAGGAAGCTTTCCCAGATTTATTTCTGATTTGCAACAACCCTGAGGCAAGAGTGAGTGATTGCTGGACAACACAAGGCTGGGACATCACCTATACAAGATTGCTAAATGACTGGGAAGTGGGAAGGGTGGCAGCATTACTAGGAAAGCTAGGAGGGTCAGTATCGACACAACACATCCAGATAAGGTTCAATGGAAGCACAACAAAGATGGGATCCTCACAGTTCGGAGTGAATACAAGAGAAGGATACAGGAAGTGGCTGGGGGGACACCTTACCACATTTGGAAAAGTTTGACTCCAACTAAAGAAAAGTGCTTCAAATGGTTAGTGATAAAGAAGGCCTTCCTAAACCAAGTAGTACTACAGAGGAAAGGAATGCAATTAGTTCCCAGATGCTTTCTCTGTAACATAACAGAGGAAATAAACCAACACCTTTTTCTACACTGTAAGTTTACTGTCAACTCTGGGAGTTTTTCTTCAACAAAACCAGCACCTGTTGGGTCATGCCAGAGCACACATCTGATCTACTAAGTTGCTGGATTAGGAAGGGAGGCAGCAAAAGTCAAAAAAGGTGGTGAAGGTTACTACCATCATGCATATGGTGGGCAGTGTGGAGAGAAAGAAACGGGAGATGCTTTGAAGATAGGTCCAATTCCATTAAGAAAGTTAAATGAAATAGTATTGTATCTCTATTGTTTTGGTGTAATCTTTGTATAAAGGATATAGATCAAATTGTAGATTTAATAGGGTCTTTGTAAGTTCTGTTTTTCTCTTGGTTACATACTTTTGGAGGTGGCCAGCATACCCTTAATGCTGAGGAATACAACTTTACCAGTTTCCGAAAAAAACAAATATTAGATCAAGTCAAATTGAATTTTCAACCTCTGTGTTTAGATGAAAGGGTTATGGAAAATAAGCATCACTAAAGGTAGCTTTATTTTGATAATCTAAAGAGGATGATCACTTCATTACTTCTGTCAGATGTGTGCAAGAAAGTAGGAAACGATCGGAAACCTACTCTTCCATTGTGATACAGCTATGGAGATGTAGAATATGTCCATGGAAGTATTTGAAATGCAAAGAGTGAGGCACAGAGAAGTCCATCAAAGCATACCATGTGGAGGGTCCGTATAACCCCAAAGGCATTCAGGAAAATGCGGTAAAGTTGCCTCATTTGCATAATATGGAAAAGTAGAAAGAGATATACAGGAGGTGTCTTGAAGGACAAGCTAGTGTCGTGTATAGAGTAAATCATAGTTCTTCAAGTATTTAATTTTTTTTTTTGTGCATACAGAGAAGTATGAATGTTAGACACGCTTATGAAATTCTGGAAGCTCTGAAGACTTGATATTTGAAATACTTACATTTAGCACCCTATTTGTGTGGTTACAACTATTTGCGAAAGATATTAATTAACCATAAATGAATCTGATAAAGTGAATAAAAGGTTATCAACTACTTTACTAGTTTCTTTTAGTAATAGCATATATTAAGTAAGACAAGTTGACTGCTTTATCTCTGTGCCAAGACAACAATGTCACATTTATTAGGTGGAGGAAGTCATTGGTAATATGAACCTAACAAAGTGGATACATGAAAACAAGAGCCCTGAACTGCATGTCCTACACTGTCATGAGTAAATAAAATGTACATCCTGGTTGGTAATATGAACCTAACAAAGCCTGATAAATGAAACCAAGAGCCCTGAACTGCATGTCCTACACTATCGTGAGTACCTAAAATGTACATCCTGGTAAGCATAGCAGTGGAAGAATGGCCACAACACCTCCGTTCGACTCTTCGAGTGAATAACAGGATCTTTGGGAGTTGGGCAAGTGCATGTTAGAAGCCAGATAAAGAATAGTAGAAAGTTGATTTTACCTATTTTTCGGAAACACACAATAACGAATACCAAGGCGCTCCAATAATTTTTCTTCTCTCTTTTTACCTGATTGACAGCAGAATAAGCTGAGAGGAAATCAAGATATCTTTTCCCTTCTGGATCCCAGACAGATGAACCCTTAGCTTTAGAGAAAACGATAGGAATCGGATGGTAACTGCAATTCAGGCAGAAGAATCAGTATTTCCAACGTTATACCACATGTAAGTTTTAATTTGTTCGTTAAATAACAAAAGAATTAACATGCTTGAGCTGTCACATTAGCAAACACTCGCAAGAAAGAATGTTTTTTCAAATATTAGCTGCAATTTGTTAAACTTGTGCTGTTTCCAATTAACTTATCGCTGAGTTAAAGTGCAACTCCTAAGATTAGTTCTTCTTATTTAAAATGAGTGAGCTGAATTTAGTGAAAAGAGAATCTGCAACCAGAATCAAAACTTCTATGATCAGGACTCGTGGTAGAGTAGAATTAAACAAAGGGAGTCGATAATAATGGGCTTGAAGAAAATAAAGGAGGCACAAAATCTATGTGGTTCAGTCAATAAGACCTATGTCTACGGGCAGAAAAGATAAATTCCAGTATATCATCAAGTATACAAAAGAGAGTAAAAAATAATACTCTAACTAATATTTAAATACCCTTTGACAAAATAATATCACACAACACTCATAAAGTAGTTCACACAAGTGTTTCCCCAACACTTAACTCTTCTACAAAATACTCTCTATTTTGATCCAAGAGAAAACACAATAAAAATGTATCTCAATTTCTGAAGATTGCTCTAAAGTGAGAAATAATTTGCTATTTATAACAAAAGTTTAGAAACTTGCTTGGCCAATGTTGGTCAAAAATGCTTCGTGTTGAAAAGTCAACCATAGGCCGCGTAAAAAAACTTCACTTTGGCCTAGTTTTGGCTGATAAGAGTACAAAAATCAAACCTCTTGTACCACTATTGGAGACTGCTTTAATTTGTACCACAAATTCTTATACAAGAAACAGTCTTCTTTTCCTTCAACTTCAAATCCTTCGAGTTATTTCATGCATATTTGAGTCAAGTTGTCTTAACATCAAGTTGTTCCAACTCCTAATTATATGTGGCAACTGCGCAAGAGAGAATGAATGGAGATCTGTTTAATAATAGGTGAGAAAACATCATTAAAATCAACCCCTCTACCTAACTATGCCTCTTGCAACTATTTGTGCCTTATACCTGGCATCTTCAACCATGGAATGCTTTCCATTTCTTGAAGAAAATTGCATCAAACAATTTTTTTCCCTTATGGCCGCTTCACAATATAGACCAAGTACAATTCTTGTGGGGAGACCACTGTCCACATACATTACAGTCCTATTTGGTGGAGTCAGCACCTCAAACTACTTTTGAATATTTTGATGGTTCCATAATTTCTTCAGTTTCATATGCAGCCGAAGGACAAATGCCACATAATCTTCATATATTTGTGACTCTTTACTTTCTCTCATTTGTCTATACTGGCTACAACATACTCCTCTTTTTCTTGTTCAACATCAGGAGTCTCAACGTCTGCTTCTATTTCGGGAGTTTCAACTTTTGGATCAACTTCAAGAGTTTCAGCTTCTAACTCGACTTCGTGAGTTTCAACTGTATTTTATTCTACTATTGATGAGTTTGGTCTAAAAGGAATGTCAATCTCAACCTCTGCCTATTTCATTTGTCTATACTGGCTACAACATACTCCTCTTTTTCTGGTTCAACTTCAGGGTCTCATCGTCTGCTTCTATTTCAGGAGTTTCAGCTTCTAGCTCAACTTCATGAGCATCAACTGTATTTTATCTACTATTGATGAGTTTGGTTTAAAAGGAATGCTGATCTCAACCTCTGCCTGCTTCTATGCACTCTTTCCTTTATCTGTACTATAACTAGGAGACTCCTTTCTTGAATATGATTCATCAAAAGTGACATATCTACTAATTATAACTTTTGGTTACTTGAGATCAAGACACCATAGTTTATATCCTTTTATCCCAGATGCATATACAAGGAAAATGCATTTTCTAGCCTAACGCTCCAACTTTACTTCATTACATGCATATATGCAAGACAACCAAATGCTCTTAAGCCAGAACAGTTAGCAGGATTACCTGATGATACTTCATCTGGATTCTTAAAGTTCAAACGTCGAGAAAAAGCACGAGCACAAGCTGCTGCAACAACTTCCACCCAAAAGTCATTTGTCAACCCATCATTTGAGATCATGCCACAATCATTTTCCAAAAGAATTTTATTCACCCATTTTTCCATTGTTCATTCTTTCTGTCACACCATTTTGCTAAGGGGTTATCCTAACAGCACAGTGTCGAGAAATTCCTTGCGAAATTCATTAACTTATCATTACAAAGTCTGAAGTCCTTATCTCTTCTAAGCTGCTTAATTTATTTTCCTGTCCGCATTCCAATAAAAACTTTTCCTTGTTTGATATTAGGAAACATCTTTTTATGTTTTAGAAACTAAACCCAAACTTCCCTTGAATAATTAACAAAAACTTATTTGCGACCAGTCTTTGACGGAACAAAAGAAGGCTCCCAAATATCTGAAATGGATGTAACTAAAGTACCATTGATCTGAGGTTGCTAGAGGTTTAAAGCTAACTCTTCTACTTCCCAAACAAGAGAGTGTCTACAAATTTCTGTATTCCCGGTACTTTGACCACAAAGAGCCTTTTCTGCCAAGCATGAGATGACCTTCTTCACTCATATGCCACAATTTAATAATGTCAAAATCAAACTAATCTGATATTGAAAATATGGTAGCACCGATAACAATATATCCCAGTAATGTAAACAACGTACCAGATATGCGTACTTCATGATCACAAAAATACCTCGAGCAACTTTCAGAACTCCACCTTCACCTATGTATTTGAACCTAAGAGTGCCCAGAGAGAGAATTTTTTTTTAATTCGGTAGAGAGGTTTTATTTCAGACCAGAAACACATCTCATAACGCTAAGAGTCTTTACCACACACCATTATGAATTTCTAATTCCGATTGTACCGATTGACAATAACTTTACAGGCAATATTGTTGCTCTTCGACTTTCAACATATTTTTATATGGTAAAAGAATCTCTAATGGATTACATATGATAAGAACACCCGAATCTAAAATCCATTCATCATCAAATTTGATCTATTATTAGTAGCTAAAAGTATCATTACCAATGTCTCATTAATTGCAACACTCACTTTGGTTGTGTCGTCGTTTTCACGCTCATTCTCCTTATGCTTTTCTTTGTTTTTCAACATAAAGCATTCAGATGTATTGTAACCCACTTTGTAACAATAATTGCATGATGCATTTCTATATCTCGATTTAGGCTTTTTACTTTCTACATTTCTCCCCCTAAAGATCTACCTCTAACAAACAAGTTTTGCACCTAATTTCCACTACTTTCCCCAATAATATCTCTATATTTCTATCTATATGATCTATTGATCTCAGAATTGATTAAATTTCTTTGTATCGGTTAAATGTGAAAAATGCCTTTTTGCATGGGGACTCGCACGAGGAGGTGTATATAGAGATAGCACCTGGATACGGAATGATGCAAGAGATAGCTTATTTCCTATAAAATATAGTATTTGTAAAATGTTTAATTGACTAAAGGTTTTAGGATTCCAGTGGACGAACTCGCACAAAGGGCAGTGATTTAACTATAAGCGAAAGTTCTAATGAAAGCGAAAGTTCTAATGAAAGAGATCTCATCATCAATCTTAACTTCTATATTGCTCAAGACCATAAAACAATGGAGCTGAATCAATCAAGATGTGAGAATATAGAAGTATCTTTATCCATACAATGCATATATGGATTTTGTTTATTGTAAGCGTATTTTACGCTATCTTCTTCATGTATAATGTCTTAAATTTCTCCCGCGTCTTTAGTTATATGTTTTGCAACAACTTAGCATAAAACCTTAAAGAAAGATTTAGCACAAGTACTAGAGTTTGCCTTTTTGCCAAGGTTGTTCGGCGAACTCCTTGTTCGTCACTTTCTCTGGTTTTTTCACTTTCCCGGGCAAGGCAATATCCATCTCATCCTGGAATAATTAAGCCTCCATCTGATTTCATGTGCTAAAACTAGCATTATTGTCAAATTCCTCCCCATATGCTTTTGATACTATCATGGTAACTACTAGAACAAAACTTGGATTAACTCATCTCTGATAACAATTTGTCACGATCAGAAGTCTAGATAGTGTGGAATTAGACAACACAAGTTGATAATAGCATTAACAAAAGCAAATAAAGGAGGCACAAGATTTACATTGTTTGGTCAATAAGACAGATGCCCTCTGGCGAAGAAGAGCAATTATCTTTTATCATCAAAAGAGATAATATACGAAAGAGAGAACACAAAAGAGATAATATCCCACGAATAACCACATAAAACACTCAGAAAGAGGATTACACAAGTGTTTCCTCAACACTTAACTTTCACACAAAATAATCGATATTTTGATATAAAAGACAACGGTATAAATGTTTCTCAATTTCTGAAGGTGTCGCTTAATTGAAAAAATGATTGGCAATTTGTTAGAGAAAGGTTAGGAAACTGCTTTGCGAATGTATGGCCAACAATTCTCAAATTGTTTGGCCAAATATTGGCTAACAATGTTTTACGTTGAAAGGATAGCAAAAGGCCATGTAACATAACAAATATCCATTTTATCCCTAGTTTTAGCCAATATAGTAAATTTGGTTCACATTCTCCACAACAGTCTCAATGGGCCAAATCATTTTTCATACATATCAATCAATTTCAAGCAACTAGAAGATGCTCTCTAAACATGTCAGCAAAAAATTGTCTTTAATATTATCTTACGGACAAAGACTTTTTCTTAACAATGGTTTCCCAAATGAAGTGATAATTTACATCAATGTGTTTTTCTCATGCTACATCTGAGCACCTAGTCAAGTGAATGGAACTTTGACTATCACATAAACTGGTCATACCACCTTGGTGAAGACTGAACTTAGCAAACACCCCTTTTATCCATAAAGCTTCTTCGATTGCCTCGGTCATATCTCCATATATTTTATTTAACTAACAGATAAAGCCAATACATGTTGTAGTATCATTTTCCATCTGATGGCACAATCATCAGTGCAACATATGTAGCCTATAAAGAATATTTTTCCAAGGAAACTTGCATGACCTGAGCCTACAAAACCGACCAAAGTGTTAACATTTCTTTTGAACTCTATGCACGAGTTTGAAGTTCCTCGGAAGTATCTGGGAATCGATTTCACAGCTAGCCAATATGTATCACCAGGACAAGCCACATACCAACTTACCACACTCGCTGCTTGTGAAATATCCAGATGTGTATACACATTTTATAATGTTGTCAACTACACTAGAATAAGTTACATGTGCCATATACCTCTCCTATTGGCCATCTCTATTGTCAATTTGTTACCTGGCCTATTGTCCACCTTTCAACATAAAGCACCTTGGCCAATATTTTGGCCAAAACAATTTGAGTTTTGCTGGCCAAATATTGGTTAAGCAATTTCCCAACCGTTTCTACAAAATAGCCAATCATTTCTCACTTTAGAGACACCCTTCAGAAATACAGAAACACTTCTAGTGTATTTCCTATTTTGTGAGAGTTGAGTGTGGGAGAAACGCTTCATGAACTTTTTGCAAGTGTTTATGTGAGGTTATACTCTCGGGATAGTTTGAGATTAATCTCTAATTTTTCTCTTTTGTATACTTGATGATATAGTGAATTGGTCCTCTCCATCGTGGAGATAGGTCTCTTATTGACCAAACCACATAAATTGTGCACCTCTTCTATTTGCTTTAGTTACTGTCATTATCAACTTACTTGTTTAATTACGCACTACACAAACTCCTGATCCTAACAAAAACTATATGAAAAAAAAAATTGTACTTGCTAAATTAGAACACACGAATGAGTCAATCCAAAAGATTAGTGGTTCGGAAGCCACATGAATCCTGGACCCAAATATTGGATCAGACAAAGAAGAGCTTTCCCATAGTCTTACAAGGACCCGTTTGACTAAGTTCTTAGTTGTGGAAGCACTCCTGCGATGGAAAAGCCATTGCTAGAAAGCAGGAAGAAATCCAAGATACAATCACTCATTAAGTGCACAATTAATAGGGCATCCTTCTCCTACTGAAAGCATGAGCAGCTGACCACAAAGTTGATGCATCTTAGTTGTTTGTTTTTCACTACCACAGATGGCTGCAATAAATCTCTTTGAAAATATCAGCAGCAGTATGACCGCGTCATAACAACAAACCATTAATATTTTGTCAATCCCTTGGTGTTCTTATTTCCATATCCATGAATAAAGGGGTGATGGGATCACTCAAAATCTTTCTCATCTCCAGTTATAAGATCCAAGCCATTAACATTTTGTGAAATCTCACAAATCAACAAGACTTTTTAACTTCAGAGAACTAAGATCAGTTCAAGACGCATTGCTATACTTCATTCTTCTTCTTTATGAAAGCGAACTCCCTATGATACAAGTACACTTCAGTGGCATGTTGGTCAAATGTTGAAGTGCACGGAAGCACACTAGGACTAAGATAATTAATTCTCTGTGCCTGTACATTTAAATGACTTAAAGTTCTACAAAATGAACTACTGATCTACTAGCTTGCAATTGTACTTGCAGTTTTGCAACTTCTAGCATACTTATCCACTATAACTAGCACTCCAAGGACTTGGGAGTAGCTCTTGACCGTGCCGCACATTAGACTAAGCTCAGAATTACAGGCCATGCAATTGATGCATTAGGAATGTAATGTACCCCATAACAATATAACTTACACAACATCAAACTAATGGCAGATAGACTTGCAAGAAGCAGAAGGGAACAACAAGGACAATTAAGATTAAAATAAACTTCCCCTCCCAACTAAAACACACTCTACAGGATGTTTAACAGTTATGACCAAGTTCTCCGGGGAAAACAGACTAACATCATAATTAACTCTTAAAACAGTGGCGGAGCTACAGTTCCATTAACTGGTTCAGCAGAACCCAGTAGTTTCAGCCCAAACTCTGATTTGTGTTAAGAAATTCACTTAATATGTATAAACAATTTACCCACAACCCACTAAACTGCCTTTTCTAGAAAATAGAACCCATGAGCTCAAATTTTTAGCTGAGACTATGCTTAAGAACCTTAAAAACAAAAGCTAACTAAGATAAGATGGCAATCAGAGACTAACGGATGATATTAAGCATACTTTCATTTCAATCACCTAAATCATGATTTATTTAAGAGTGCCAATCAAAGGCAAACCAAAATTAACGCTCTCTTAAATAAAAGAGAAAAAAATTCAAAAAGGAATTATTTTTGGAAACAAAAGAAGACCATAAACGTAAGATGTCAAATAAATTTACTGAAAATGGAACAAATAATTTTAAAAAGAAACCAAGAAAAGCTAAATTGAAAAAGAAAAGAAGTTGAGAAGTGGGAGATAATTTTACTTGTGGGCACTGCACTCGGACTCCAGGTTGATGAGGTTTTGAGAAGGGGAAGATGGGGTGCCTTCAGGAAGAGCGCTAAAACTTCTGAAACTTCCTCTCATGAAAATTCTTCTCAACGTACACTGCAAAGGCCTCTTCATCGCCATGTTACCAGAATTCGGAAAAAAGATGGTTCCAGAAATTACACTCTCTTCAATTCAATCAATCAATTTCACACAAGCAAAGAAATCTTTTTTGGTATTACCCAGAAAGCAAAAGACCAAATCTCTTGATATACTGAACCAAGTAAGTAATTTCTTTTTTTTCGATCTTTTCTTAGTATATACGTCTCTATTTCGAGTTGTGTGTTTCTCCAGTCCTCGATTGCTTCAATCGCTTCCCTTTTTTTTCTTTATCTTCCTGTTGCGTGACGTATCCTGCCACTGCAGAGTTGGTGTCTTTTATGGGAATGCAGAATTTCCTAAATGACTCACTATCCCAGTGAAAGTGCAACGGGTATTATATGCTCTGAATTCGGCTGACCAATTGGAGGAAAATCAGCTTTAGCAAGATGGACATGTTAGTCTTACCCAATATATATATAGGTTTGTTTCAAGTGACGCACTTTCTTTTTACTTAATTTAAAAATTAATTAATATAAATATTAAAAAAAACAAAAAACCAACTTCAACTTCAACTTCAAAATTTTAAAAATTAATTAATTTAATTTTTGTATTTTAATTAAATTACATGTTTTTTTTGTTTTTTTAATTTTTTCTTTTTTTAAATTTTTTGTAAAAAAGAAGATTTCTTATTTCTGCGGAGAAATAAAGAGACAAATATAATGAATGAAAGTCCTTTAATTTATAAAAAAAAAATGAACATGATATATGAACATGACTTTTCTCCAAAGAAACAAGATAAACATTCACTATAATATAAATATAGACATTCACTATAGGCCGGATATATTTATAACGGTCCTCTTGAATGTCTATTTGATAGATTAAAAACATATTAGGAAAATTCATGTCACGCCCCACCTTGAAAGGCATGGCCCGACACACGATGCCTATTAGGATCTGGTTTCTTAACTCGCACATGCACTCTGGTGCGGGTTGCTTCCCAAATCAAAACAACCGGGCTATATTTGGTATAAATACAACATCTGACCGACAAAGTCTTATAGCCACACAGCAAGGAAAACAACTAGCCGAAGCCGAATTAATAACGGGAATCCTATGCGGGTCGACCAAGACCACCATGATGTCCTAGTTATATTGTAAGTAAAACCGGTGCTAAGCTAAACTATGGCCGACAAGGCCGCTAATCTGTCAGCTAAACAAGCCCCACGGCCAACCGTAAACTAAAACACATATGGGCCCCACCGTATGCTGACTAACCACGGAAATAGAAACAATATGCAAGCCTCACAGGAGTAATATGATGGCGGGACGGGCTGACCTACCCATAAACTGTACAATCAAAAGAGTAAACCTTCTGTCTATAAGCTCAGGAAGAAATGAGTGAGCTCATACCTTTAATCTTGGGCGAAGGCTAAGAGAGACATGTTCCTCGTCTATCCGTGCACCACGAGGCAAGTAATGCAACGCCCGGAAAGGCGTCGGTACAATGTCTTGAATATGTAAGACGATATATGTAAATGACTGAAATAAGAGATAAAATGAGAATAGCGAAATGAAAGGATAGAGATTATGCTGAGTAATAAACTTTTTCTAATATTTAATTTATTAATAACTAAAACAAACAAAAATCTTACCTGGCCCCCATAAGTCGGAAGGTACAACCAGCACTGAATAACCTGGGCCCCCATTAGCCCTGGTGGAGTACCTTCAGTCTATACCTCTATCAAGGTCATAACTGGGTCAACTAATAGCTATAAGCCGTCCTCCTAGGTCTAGTGCATGGCGGGCCGCTCAACCCCGGCGTGGTTGTGTCGAGTCTAGTGGACTCTGATATCTGCACCCCGGGCACCCAGCTGCTCGACAGGGATATGTAAGATCCCAACCACGGCATATAATAGCTCTGTAGAGCGACGTCATCTCTCGCCCTTGGCGGCGTACGACATATCTAATAACCACAGGGTCGGTCGTGAAGGCTATCTGAGCATATCCATCCCAAACTAACATGGAATATGGGTTTCAGCTAATATCAACAACTAATCACAATAGACATGCTTCTGGTATTCTTACTAGGATTCAAACTGAGTTATCATGCTAAAGAAACTAACTTGCCGAAGGAAAGCTGCCCTTAACATACCTCGTTCGCCGGTGCGATTGGCGGTGAGTTTGGTTCGTGTTCAACACTCTTCTCAACTGCAATTGTATTACTAAGGGAATATGACTAGTTTCGGTCCTAAATTCGAGAAAAACGATAACTTTATATATAAATATTAACTATATTTCAACTCAACGGAGTGCAGTCGAAAACTTCGTAATTTCTCGAAAGTCGAAGGGAAAATGCTTACTTGAAGCTTGTGATCGTATAGAAAAGTAGTTTGGAGCAATTCCAACGACTTTAGCTCGGCGGGGTTATGATTTGCAGGGCGGTACCATTCAGCTCTTTCAGTAACAATGCTCCCTACAGCCTTAAACTTCAATACAGTTAATTTGAATCAGGCGTTTTGCAGCTTAAACGGATAAATTTATCGACTCCCTTCGTTCTCTCTCAAACTGGTCGTAGGTTGATTGAAAATGAACCCAAAAATAAAAGGAGGGCTTTATACAGGAGGAGCGAGGCACTAGGGATGCGCCTCGCGCGGCCTTGGTGCCACGTCGCGCTTGGCATCGCCAAGGTGCGACGGCTGCGCTGGCTGGTGCTTTGCCGACTGGTGCGTTGCGCTGGCTCTTGTGCGGCCTGGCCTCGCTCGACCCGACTTCCGGGCTTCTTTACACGCGTCTTACTCTCTTTATCTACTTCAAGTCACTCGCCTATATTCGTTAGCTTTGTAGGGTATAACAATTCATGGGGAAAAATTCAAGTGAAGGAAAAAAGGATGCACATATCTTGCAATACATACTAGTAAGTTTGTCTCAGTAAAAATCTTGAGAAAAATGCAGCAGTACAAAACTGTCGCACCCCAACTGAGGAGCGCGGCGGCACTGGTGCCACTCCACGTCTGTGCGCGCAACAACCAAATATAAAACATAGGCCAAAATCGTTAAGGCTAGGTGACTCGACACCCCACAAGACAAGCATTAAAAAAAACATAAGCAACAACGACCATATACATTGGCCAACTAGGCCGACACTTAAGCAAAAGAAATATACAAGGGTAACCACTACCACCCTTCAACCTAGCTGGTCATGTCCTACGAGCCTCTAGTGTGTTAATAAGTTCATACTGGTCGGGACAACCCAATATGCAAAATCAAAAGCCATCTTCGAATGAACTGGAGCGTACCGATGTCAATTGGAACTCAGCTCAAGCACAGAGTCCACAATAGGCTAACGATCAAGACACCATGAGGCATGAATGCGGCCCATGCGACTAGAGGGGCGTCGGTATGAAGGTGACAGCCAAATAAGAGTTCAGAGTCGATGACAGCTAATAGGAGATAGAATGATAACCTCAGGAACCCACCTGACAACCCACTTACCTGGGCATATGGTCGACCTCAATCCATCACATAGTGTTAATCAAAATACAAAATAATCACATAAACCGGTAACAACAATCAAGCAGCTCGGACCCTCTCTCGAGCGCAAGCAGGTTAACGAGTTGCGTTCATTCGGTAAAGCCAATCACGATCATATGAAAGCTCAGAACAAACATACTTTGACACTATGGAGGCATGTACCTCCCTATAGGTCTTGTATGTCTCAGAGCAGCCTTATATGAACTAAGTCTGCTCAGCCATAGGACAATTGTTCTGCCTTGGACTCAACCACTGTAGGTGGACTTACTCTTAACACTGGGTATCCACGAATCTCAAGGGCTAACTTACACAAAAAAATCACACAATCACTAAATTCACAATCCACAATCACATATAAAGGTCTTAGAAAGCCCCCAACCGACTTACAACCGATGTCAACAAACACTTTATACAACCGATTCTAAGGGTTTTTCGACTCGGCGATGTGCCCACTGACACACGAGTCTAACCCAGCCTTATGACAACACACATGCACATATCTCATACACAACTAGTAGCTCAACCAATATTATACCAACACGTTCTCAAGACACCACAAAGTAGACCATATTTATGACAACAATACTAGCTCAAACCTTATGAAAATTATGCGATAAAGGAAAAAATGGCCTAACCATACCTTGAAATCCAAAGAACGCACTTCCACTCCTTAAGCTCACCAAGATACTGCCTAATAATAATTTAAACAATAGCAAAAAGCTTCTGAGGACAACAAGAGAAACAACATAAAGCAGCGTTTCTTAGGCTAGTTCTTAGAATTCGGTAGTATTAAGAAAGCTAAGGCGACAACTTACCATCACCAACAGCTTTAGAACCAACACTAATAATCAACATGGAAAAAGTCTTACAAAAGAAAATCCACGAAAAGCTGCAAGAAACTTGAAAACCACGCCGCTATACAAGTTCTACGACGAATTCTAGACTTCCCGACACCAAAACTCACTTGGGTTGAGCTTTCTAGCCTCCAAACCCTTAGGATACCATGGAAAGGTCTTGAGAGAGTCTTTTCTTCATTAAAATTTTCATAAATGAAATAAGATAGCAATCCACCAACCAAGACTTTATATAGCTTCCACCACCTTGGCTAAGCAGTGACTGCTTGTGCGATCTCGCGAAAATGCGAATATCTCACTACTCTGAAGTTGTATTGATGAACGGTTTAATGCATTAGAAACTAACTCATAGACCTTTAATTTTATAGGTCGTAGGACCCTTAAATCCTTATATATTGGGAGAAAAATGTTACACCCCATAATTCGACATATAGATGGCCTAACCATGTTGGTTAAGAGTTCTTGAATGCCATACATGCTAAAGAAGAAGTAAAAACTCGGGGAAGACTGGATAAGCGACACGTCGAACCATCGGCGGGAGGAGTGAAGGAGGCGAACCCTTGCGATGGCGCCCAGGTGTCACGGAGGGGCCTCCGCCCGATGGCGCGTGTCATGGAGGCCTGTCAGGCCAAGTAAAGCCTCCAAACTTCGGTTTTAAATGAAATTTCATATAATTTCCAGTGAGAAACAGAGGGTAAAACCAGGGAGAAGAGGACACGAACAAAACCTACCAATTTCCTTCCGATTACGCCATTATCGCGGTTCAAACTTCGAATTAATCTAGAAACCGGAGTATAAAGTTGCAGGAGCATTCCTACGGGTTTAGTTTCGCAAAATTCTGACCGGCGAATCATCGTGCTACCAGGCTAAGGTAAGTGGAATTGCTCAAATTAGTGTCGATATACTCTAGCCCTAAAGTGAAAAGTATTTCTCCCTTATGGACTTCCAAGAAATAGCGAGTTTTAGGCCATATTTTGATAAGTCAAAGTTTGAGTTATATATATATTAAAAGTGATATTTTCTTTCAGAATATTAATGTATTTAGTTCTAATTGATATATATATATATATATATATATATATATATATATATATATATGATACGAGTTGGAAGGAATAGGCGAATATTGGTCGAGTTACCTTGATTAGCCGGAAGTCGACAACTGAGGAGTATGTAAAGCCAATTTCTTCAGCAAGCTAGTAGTTCCGGTATAGTAACATAGCTCAAGTGCCAGTAGAATATTTCAGAAGTCGTATATTATGCTTAGTATAAATTTTAGTACGACGTTGGAAGTATCATGTCATGTATAGCGTGAAACTTACTAGCACGATATAAATTCTAGTAGAAAGTGTCTGAAACAGTACAGCATGCCCAGTATGTGATTTAGTAAAGTATGTTAGGATATTATCCTGTTCAGTCGAAACTTAGTAAAGCAAGCACTAGTTTCTGTAAGGTATTTTCGAAGTAGAATGGTAGCCTAAAATGAAGTTGCGTGAAACTTACTAGCACGATATAAATTCTAGTAGAAAGTGTCAGAAACAGTACAGCATGCCCAGTATGTGATTTAGTAAAGTATGTTAGGATATTATCCTGTTCAGTCGAAACTTAGTAAAGCAATATAAGTTCCTGTAAGGTATTTCAGAAGTAGAATGGTAGCCTAAAATGAAGTTTAGAAAGCATGTTAAAAATAGTGAATCATGTTACTGTGAAACTCAGTCATACAACATGATTCCCAGTAGAAAAACTATATCTTGTTCAGCATTAGACTCAGCACAGTATGACAGAAGATTGTATATATACCATTATCAGTTTCAGCATGCATTAAGTACATATATATCACTATCATTAGTTTTAGCATGTACTATATACGTACACATTATTGACACTAGTTCAGCATGTGGTATACACAGTTAGTATTACTAGTTGAGACCACTGTATTGTTTTGGGGTTGGATTACCTAGCATTCATGACCGCCCCAGGGTTAATAGC
>JACEIK010003512.1:45612-85682 GCA_018107945.1 Datura stramonium | reverse complement strand
AAAGCTACTAACTTGCCGAAGAAACTGGCTTTACATACCTTAACCTCGAGTTATCCGACTATCGGACGAAGCTCGGTCAGTACTCCAGCTATTCTCCCAATAGTATCTCCAAATTTTCAAGGCAAATACTACCGCTGCCAACTCGAGGTCATGAGTCGGATAGTTCTTCTCATGGACCTTCAACTGTCTGGACGCATAAGCTACAACCTTACCATGCTGCATTAATATCCAACCAAGACTGATCCTCGGGGCATCACAGTTTAGCACAAACCCATCGGTACCCTCAAGTAAGGTCAACACTCGTGTTGAGGTGAGCCGAGTCTTCAACTCTTGGAAGCTCTTCTCACAGGCCTTCAACCACTGAAACTTTTCTATTTTCTGGATTCAACTTAGTCAAAAGTGCTGCAATGGATGAAAATCCTTCGACAAACCTCAGGTAGTAACCAGCTAAACCCAAAAAACTCCTGATATCCAAAGGAGTAACTGGTCTAGGCTAATTCTTCACAGCTTCTATCTTCTAAGAGTCCACATATACACCCTCACTTTACACCATATGACCCAAAAATGCTATCGAGTTTAACCAAAACTCACACTTGCTGAATTTAGCATACAACCGATGATCCTTCAAAGTCTGCAGCACCACCCTCAAATAAGTGGAATGCTCCTCTTTGCTCTAAGAGTATATGAGAATATCATCTATGAACACAATAAAGAACATATCCAAATATGGCTTGAACACCCTGTTCATCAAATCAATAAAAGCTCCAGGAGCATTCATTAGTCCTAAAGACATAACTACAAACTTGTAGTGACCATACCGAGTCCTGAAGACTGTGTTCAGAATGTCAATCTCCTGAACCCTGAACTACTAATACCCAGATCTGAGATCTATCACTGATAAATACTTGGCACCCTGAAGCTGGTCAAAAAAATTATTGATCCTAGGGAGAGGATACCTGTTCTTAACGGTGACCTTGTTCAATTGTCGGTAACCAATGCACATCTGAAGGGAACCATCCTTCTTTCATACGAAGAGAACTGGTGCACCCCACGGGGATTTTCTATGTTTGATGATACCCTTGTATAGGAGATCCTTCAACTGCTCCTTCAACTCCTTTAGCTCAGCTGGAGCCATTCTATAAGGAGGAATAGATATAGACTACGTATCGGGAAGAAAGTCAATACCAATATCAGTCTCCCGCTCAAGGGGAATTCTTGGTAAATCATCTAGAAACACTTCTGGATAGTCGCACACTATGGGAACTGACTGGATAGTCGGGGTTTCGGAAATAACATCCTTAACCCTAATTCAATGGTACACGCAACCCTTAGAAATCATCTTTCTGACCTTAAGGTAGGAAATGAAGCGACTACAGGCACAACTGAACTACCTTTCGACTATAAGACTTGCTCACCCGGAAATCGGAACTCTACCTCATGGGTTCTACAATTTACTGAGGCATAACATGCACGTAATCAATCCATGCCAAATATAATATCAAAATCTGTCATGGCTAGCTCTACAAAATCCGTTGAGGTGACTTTCTGAAGGACTATGATAGGGCAGTTTCTACATACCCGTCGAGCGATAACTGAATCACCGACTAGAGTAGAGACTGAGAAGGTTTCTGATAGGATTTTGGGATTGTCTTCGAAACTACTAGCAACATAGGGCATCATAAAAGACAAAGTATCTTTTGGATCTAACAATGCATATACATCAAAGTGGAATACTCATAACATACTAGTGACCACATCTGGTGAAGTCTCCTGTGCTTGTGGGATGCAAGGGAATAAAACCTGTTCTGGCGCTGGCCACCACCTGCACTGGTGGACGCATAATGTTGAGCTAGGGCTGTTGCTGAACTGGTAGCTTGAGCACAACCTCTACTATCACCCTGTCTAGCCAAAGGACACTCCCAGCATAGGTGGCCAGATCTACCACACTCAAAACAAATATCTGATCCCATCAAGCATTCTCCTATATGACTCTTGCCACACATTCTGCAACTCGGAAAGATACACTCTTTCTGCATGCTCCTTTGGCCCCTCAAACCTGAGGCTCTGCTCCTTTGATCACCTCGCGATCTAGATGGGGAAGTAGCCGATTATAGAGCTAGAGCTAATAACCTCTGATGAGACTGTTGGCAATGTCCGCCTCCCAATCTCTGTTGAGAGAACCCATAACTATCTGTCCTGGACCTCTCGGCCTCCCTCTCTCTCAAATGCACCCGCTTCATCTACTGGGCGTACAAAACCAATTGAGGAAATTCAATGTCCTGATGAAGCATAGCGGTCCTGCAATCCTTGACCAGGTAGTCCGCTACTCCATGCACAAACCTACTCACCCAAGCTCTTTGATCATCCACTAGCTCTAGTGCATATTTGGTCAAATGAGTGAACTCCAAAGCGTACTCCTGGACTATCATATTACCCTGCCTTAAGTTTACAAATTCAGCTACTTTAATCTCCCTCATCTCCCGAGGGAAGAACCGATTCACAAATGCGATATGGAACTCCTCCCAACCAATGGGGCCCGCTCCAACTGTCCTGCTATCCTTCCATTGCCTAAACTAGATATGTGCAACCCCTTTCAACTGATACCAGGCTAAATATGCGCACTCCTCCCAAGTCACCCCCATTATCTGGGTGATCTTCAGAACTTCATCAATAAACTCATGTGGATCCTCACCCACCTTTAATCGAGAAACTCTGAAGGGTTCATCCTCAAAAAGTCTCTGACTCTCGCTGCCGCCGCATTCCTATTCTGAGGGACATGCGCTACCGCCCGTTGGTTGACTTGGGCGGTCGCTAGCATCTGAATTGCAGCCCTAAACTCTACATGGGCAACCTGCTCGAGCACATGATCCTCGGGGGCTGGTCAAGCATGCTGGTGCCCATCCCTATTGCCATCCTTGTGACCATTTCCATTTCTATTCCTTCTTTAGTTAACTCGGCGAGGAGGCATGATTCTGCAAATGTGTATAGCATAAGTTAGAAGGATAGAAAGACATTTCATCGCACGACATAGATCATGAAAGAAGGAAACACTTCCTAAACGTTTCGTAGCCTCTTCATCATAAGTGGCATGCTTCACATCCATTAAAAAGACTCCACTTAACATGACTTTCAAACACCCTAGGACACTTTAAAACCTATGCTCTGATACCAAGTTTGTTAAGACCCAAACATAAGCTCGGAGAGACATGGGACAAGGAAGCCCGAGAGGCTCCAAGTCGACCCATGGCATGAACATGACAACTAAGAGCATACGATAAGTAGATACTGATATAATAAATCATGCTTGAGCGGAAGTCTGCATACCTATCAATCTAAAATAGAGTCAACAATGACTAGCTGATTTCTACATAATGTTTGAATAGCTTCTAACATAACTAATGAGCTAATGGAACAACATCCCCAACAAGCTCTACAAAGGTCTGTAACTGAAAGAACATAACTATAGATAATTGAATGTCCTCGAAGGATGAGGATTCACCAACATTGGCAAGACAGGTCTGGGAGGGGAGCAGGACTAATGATAAGGTTTAGACTGATCCCTTCGACCTGTATCATGAAATGATACAACATAAAGTATGCGCTTAATACTTGGAATGTACAGATTATGCAAATGAAAAGTTAAAATACATAAGAGTTCATAAGAGTAGGACAGCATGATCATAAAGTAAATTTCATAATGTAAACAAAAGGGCTCAAGGTTTTCAAACCATTCGTAAACCAGTCATAATCATAACCATAAGAAAAGATTTTATAAAACATAACTTGAAAAAAAGTAACATGAACATAACCATGCATAAATCATGAGGAACATTGGGAGGACTCATCATAACCGACACCATCATGATAGAGCTTATATGATGCCCCAACTATCTCGCTTAAGTGGGCAGAGCCATCCCAGGCTTTCCAGGCCAAGGTTGTGCATTATGTGATATCACGGGGATCCATTAACATTTGAATATATATATATATATATACCTACGGCGACATATAGTTTTGACACCACGGGATTTACTAGAATACCGGTCTACTCGGTGCTAGACATTCCTCCCATAAACATGCACATGAGGCTCATATCATAATCATAAATCATTCATGAAATTCATGGCCAATTACATCATAACATACTTGATCATACTTGAAATACATGATTGCCATGAGTAAGGGCCCATAAGTTGGCCAAGAATCATAAATCCATAAATCATGAAATTCATGCATACTTGTAAAACATGTATATACTTGATATTCATAAATTAATGAGTACTTCAAGAACATAAATCATAAATCATAAATCATAATTTAGGTTTGATAAGATCAAAATCATAATAGAATCATAACTTGACTTTTCATGAACCATGCATAATTGGGCAAAATTCGATTAAAATTTGAAATTATAAATTAATAATCAAAGTAGTTATAAAATCTTCCCATAGATCATAAAACATGATTTGATACATGTAGAGAATTGACCCATCGATAGATCATAAAAAATTTCACAAGAATTGGAATAAACCCTATAGTTCATGAAACTTGAATCTAGAATTGAAATCCATTGAATTAAGAAGGATTTAGGGCATGAGAGTGAAAGGAACTCCCATTCATAGCCTCACATACCTGGGTAAATCAAATTTATACTTCCTCATGAAAGCCCAAAGGAAATTGGAGAAATTCTTGAAGCTTGATCTCCAAGGAAGAGCTCTAAGTTGCATGCTTGGAGTGGAAATGCTTAGAATAGGTTTAACACCCTTAAAACCTTGCTAACTGAGCTTAAAACAATGTTGTTTAGGATCTTAGGGCTTAGGAATTATGAAAATACCCTTAATGAAATGTCTGGAATTTCTGCATTGCGAGTGACAACGAGGCCTACAACGATTCGTTCTTTGCTCCAATGGGTTGTTACCTTACTTGTGGTTTCACTCCATTTTCCAAACTCAGGTTTGCCACCATTACTAGACAGGATGAGTCGTTACTAGTCCCGACAACTCATCGTGTCCGTCCATTGTCACCAACGCTCACTTCTTGGAAATCCTCCCAATGGAACAATACCATGACTCATTGTCTCATGCAACGAATTGTGTCGTGACTCATGCTGGCCACCTTTACAAGAACCACCCTCACAACGACCCTCTTACCATGGCTCATTATAAAAACCACTGGGTCAGCCTTAGACCCTTTACTCGCAAGTTTACTTCTGCATACCCTCACCAAGAGTGCCTCCAATGGGTTGTTAGACCCACCATCGACCCGTACCACGAGTCTTTCTGAGAGAAATCTCAGATTTTTCAATTGTTTTCATTTCAACTTTTCGAGTCTAGTCTTAGGCACTTTTAGGGTATTCCAAAAAGGCTAACTATGAAGTTTCATGATCAAGAAGTAAGCTAGGGATGAAATGCAAGGGAGGAACCTGAAGTTGGCAAGAGAGGTAGGCTTCCCGAGCAAGTAGCGGCCATGATGGAAAGTCTAGGTGATAGGCAATGTGCCACGGCATGCGAGCATCGCCAGGAAACATGCCACGCCCAGGTGCCTGCATGCGAGAAGCAGCCCAGGCAGTAGCTGTACGCGGTAGCAGCATGCCACATCATGCCATCTTCACGTCCCAGGCCGTGCCATGCTTGATGGAACCATGACATGCCTTTCCAACATCCATGAAATAGTGAAGCAGCGAGATGCCTCCTTGCCACGTAAGCCAAGCTGCGCAATGAGCAGTGTAGTATGGAGGTTGTCTTCACACGATGAATTTTCACCTACTATAAATGAAACACTTGGGTTATTTTATTTTCTTATCACATATTATTTTGAGGAATAGATGGGGAGTAAAGGAAGGAGCATTACAGACTTCATTCTAGGTTTCTTTTATTTCCTTTTTAGTCCATTCTTGTAATACATGAATTCAAACCCTGTGATGAATTTTTGTACTAGCCTGAGTGACTAAACCCTTCTTCTAGGGTTGAGGCCACATAACATGATTGTATTTGCTTAATTTCTATTTGTTTCAAGTTTTCAGTGTTGTTAGTTCTTGCATTCTTGTTGCTATTCATTTTATTGCTTGATCAGCATTGAAATGTAATTGTTAATCATAGGAAAACCCGAAAGAGTAAAACCTAGGATAGAACTAGGAGTGCAAGAAGTGAGTTTAAGTCTTTAAGGTTGATTCACAGTTAAGATAGCAATATACCTAATTTTCCTTGCTTGGTTATTAAATGGGAAGATAGCTAGACAACTAATTTGGAGTTGTCACATCACTGCTCTTTGATGTAGTTGTGAAGCCAAGTTAGGTTAAATTATTAGAGGTTTGAAGTTCATAACCAAGGGCATTAACCCATTAAAAAACTCCACATAAATATATACATATGAATTAGGTTGTCACATCCTCTCTCAATGATGTAAGTGTGAGGCTAATTCGATTATATTTAGAGACTCGAAAGACCATCAACATGACATTTATCTTGTGAGATGACAAATTAAATCACATGTTTTAACCAATATGAGTGTAGCATTACATGAATGTTTGTCCTTAACCCTGGATTCTTCTTATTACTGTTTTTCACTTAAATTTGTGATGGTCCTTAGATTTAGAAACAAACTTCAAATCTTGGAAAATTAGCATTTCTGATTTTTGAATTGATACTTGAAACTTGTTAATTCACTTAAAATCCAATTCCTGTGGGTTCGCCATCCAGCTCTTAAAGAGTCACTATATTACTTGTATGACCGCGTGTGCTTGCGCATGCATCGGAAGCGTAGCAAGTTTTTAGCGTCATTGCCGGGGACTGACAACATTTGGTGAATTTCATGTTTTTGTATTGTTTTACACTTTCTTAAGTGTTAAAAAACTCATACTTGGTCATCTTATTTGCAGTTAACAGGTTTTTCTGTGCAGCAAGCTGGAAAGGGATAGAGAGCTGGTAGAACCATATCCCGAACCTGAAAAAAGGTTGCAACAGTTGAGAAGGGAAGGTTCCACTCTATATCCCATCCAGAAAGTTCAACAGGGTGAGGTTGCACTAGCAGAGATGGCAGCCAGACCAGTACCCGAAGTGGCAATCCCACTCGCGACCAATGTTACCTCCAACATCCGCAGACCAGAGCCTGGAGGTAGAATCGAGCTCAAAAAAACATGGTGCAGTTTTTGTACACGAGTGGGCAGTTCACAGGGATGACACATGAGGACCCACAACAGCACCTACAGAACTTTTTAGAGATCAGTGACACTTTCTTCCCCGTCGGAGTGTTGACTGACTATGTGAAGCTAACCCTTTTTCCATTTTCATTATTGGGAGAAGCGAAGAGATGGTTGAAGGCAGAGCCATCAAACCCCATCACCACATAGGATGACTTGGCATAAATATTCCTAATCAGATTCTTCCCATCTGGCAAGACTGCTAAATTGAGGAGTGAAGTTTTGAGTTTCAAGCAGCGGCCAAATGAGAATTTGTACTTGGATTGGGAGTAGTTCAAGTCACAATTGAGAGATAATCCCCACCACTAGCAGTCAAATGAAGTGCTAGCACATACTTTTGTGGAGAGTCTTGATCCGCACACTAAAATTTTGCTAGACTCTGCATCAGCTGAGCAAGCACTAGAAAAGACTTATGATGAACTATACACTTTCTTGAACAGGATTGCACAAGGAAATCCAAAGTGGCACAGTGATGCATCTTAGGGAGAAAGCAAGAGAGCAGCTGATGTGCTGTGAGTTTATAGAACTTTTGATGCTCAAAACTAAGAAACTAGCCTGAACTTAGGTGTGTTTATATGGATATAAGGCACTTTTTAATTGATTACAGGAAAAATAAGTGTTGGAGCAAGAATGTGCAAAAGAAGCCTGAAAGTGCAGAAAATGAGCTAAAGTCACAGTCTCAGTACAAGCCATATGTTGATGGTGCTGGTCGTACTGAGAACCGTGAAAAGTTTCAGATGGCTGTATTATGAAGAATGCAACCTACGACTCTCAGTACAAGCCATACAACACTGGTATGAGTCGTAACTTAGAGTCATGGAAATATTTAGAAGAACTGCATAAAGACAGACTCCTGATATGGATGGAACTACGAACCGTGGAGAGAAGGTATGAATCATATCAGGAGTAGTGGTAAGCTTCAGTGGATTTTCAATGTTAAGAAGAGCTTTAGATAGTATAAGTTGTGGCTAGAAGTTACGAGTCTTACCACAACACTAGTGAATAACTTCACAAAAAGTCAGAGTTCTAAGAGCCAGACCACGGAAGCAACTCACAACTCGTAGGAAGCATGCACGAGTCATACCAAGGCCCAACACTTAGCCAAATTTCAACAAGACAAGGACTAACGGATAACAGGTAAGACCCGTACAATCCTGCTACGAGTCGTAGGATTAGTCGTGGCTCAGGCGGTGCCAGTTATGGAACATCACCCTGTTAGCTTAGGAAAAGGATTCTTATGTCTGTATAAATACCTTTTATGTTTTATTTTCAGGAGAGAACGTTAGGGAACATTAGAGAGAAGTGAGATAGGCATGAAAATAATAGAGATTCAAGGGAAAACATAGAATTGAGTTGATTGACTTGTGATCAACCATTTCTTAGATTCTTTCTTGATCTTTATCAATTGTTCTTGAGGTTTTTCTGATATAAGCAAAGAAGATTTTCTCTCATCTATGATTGTAAGTATTGAATTATCTGTTTAATGATGAATGCATACCACAACCGTGCAACTATGAGAGGCTAAAATCTCCATAGCTAGGGTTGTGGGAACCATGGTGGATTAACGAGCTAGGGATACACAAAAGTGGTTCAAAACAAATGCAAAATGCTTGTATTGTATTCTCTTCATGCTTAAACGTTTCTTAACGGTGTACAATATTAGGACTTTCCCGAATTCTTTACTTTCTTGAGCCTAGAGAGGTAGAGATTAGGAAAAAAGAATTACAACAAAGCCTTGATCTTGATGATCATTGTATTAACTTGAGCTTTGATTGTATGATAGTTAAATTTGGAACATATTTATAACGGATAGTTTGAAACCACTCATGAGACCTGACTCGGTGATCGAGTATAGTCATCCAATAGGGACAAACTAGTCGTTTGGATGAACTCTAGTCATCAGTTCTATAAGTAAGCATTGGTATTGATCATGTGTGTATACCCGAAACAGTTATGAACCCATGGGAAACACAAACCCTAGTTATTCTTCAATCTTGATTTACATCATAATTTCAATCATTGTTTTAATTACTATTTTTTTGAAACCCCCAAAATAGAGTAACTAACCAACAAGTTCAGTTACCGACATTAGTCTAGATCTTTCATATTCCCTGTGGGTTTGACCCCAACCTCTTTGTTGGATTCTTTATTGACACGTCCACTTCTTACTTCAGCAGAAGGTGTGAGTTTGAGAGTTATCAAAAAGTGGTGTCGTTGCCGGGATGAGGAGCACCTAATTGGAGGGAAGAGGATAGTGGACATTGGCTTTATTTGGGATGAAATGAACCCGGTGAGTCAAGCCTAACTTCCCACAGTAGTCCTACCGACGCAGCTAGTAAGGGGAGCACAGGTGAATGCCCCCACCTCACAGGAGCAGAGCAAGACATTGGCTACAGATGCCGGTAATTCAGAGGCAGCTCCCAACACTTCTACTTCACCACAACCTAGCCATCCAAGCCAGACACCAGCAGGGTACATTCTAGTGCCCCTGGACTTTCTTTAGAAATTATCCAAGAGATTGTCGATGGCCGAAAGAAAAATCCATGCAATGATGAAAAATGTGAAGCCTTGGGTGAAAGAAGAGATAGATACAGCCGCACATGCCCTCTATTCCAGGATCAATGGATTTAAGAGCAGATTTAATAGACACATGGCGGAGCAGACAGACACAAGCAGCCTTGGGGAGGAGTTGGGAACTCTTCGGAGCCAAGTGACCAAGCTGGCATCACGGCAGTCGATAGTGATAGCAGCTCCCACTCTTCCAGACTTGGATGAAGAGCCAGATGAGGAGATTAACTTGGCGGCTTATTGGGAGCCCATGATAGCAGAAAAGGAGAAAGGAAAGAAGAAAGTCTGCGAGGATGTTGGAGAAGAGAGCCCGAGGAAGAGGAGAAAGAAAGAAAGAAAGAAGAGAATGCAAGTGGGCATGAGCGGAGAGCATGTAGACTCATGACTCACACATGACAGAGCTGCAGGAGCGAGCTAGAGGAGCAGGCAGCTCTACCATGGCTCAGCCTAAGCTTGCTAGTGGCAGGGACCCTTCAGGTGAGCCACATTCAGCCCAGATTACCACAGAGGCCTTAGATATAGCCAAGCCTACTGAGGGGGTAACCACTCCCCCTATTGACACACCAGTGAGTGTGCCGACCACCGCTAGTGCCACGATTGCAGCTGAGGTACCTCCTCCAAAGGATGACAGGAGTGCCTAGAGTGCCTCAAGTATGTTCCCTTCCCTCTGATCTTGCAGTTCATACTTCAGGGATGAAGCACCATTTTCAAAAAGGGGAGGGGGTGTACTTATATTTTTTGGGTATTTGGATTCGTCCAAGGATTTTTCTTGCTGTGTTTCTTTTTCCTCGAGCATGCTATCTAGTAGAACCAGCATTTTTAGGATTTTGTTTTCTTATTTTGTGATTTTTGTTTAATTTTAAAGTATCTTAGGAGTACTTAGAGAATGAAAGTGCATTAGTTTTGGATTTCTTGAAAAAATTGACCCTGTTTAAAATTTTTTGATGCATTAGTTGTGTACTTGTGACTGCATGCATGATTGCAGTGGAACTTTTGATGTCATTTAGTGTATTAGCATGAGTAGTCTTGTTAAGCCATGTATAAACCAGACAGGTAAAGTGAATATAAGTCATGTGCCATAAGTGAGTGAGGTTTGATACTTAGTTTAGTACTTTGTTGAAGATCTAGAACTTGCCTGGTTGGTCTTTGCATATGTTAAGGGTGGTTGATTGGGATATGATAATAGGCCATTTTTAGCTCACTTTTAGCTTAAATGACCCAGTCAAAATCATGTAAATTCCTTAATCCCAATTTTGAGCTTTTAATAAACCATTTTTTGTTGATTAATCGATGAACCGTACCCATTTTTTTTATAATGAACCTATTTTGACCCTGGTCCCTCCTTGGACATTGTGAACCTCAACATAGGCAACATTTCTAAGTTGAGGGTGGCTAAAGTAGCGGTGCATAAATAGTGGGAAACAGGAAAAGGGAGAGAAAAGAGAAAAGGTGAAAAATGAGGTGTGGTGTGACAAATGAAAAAGAAAAAAAAGGAGAGATGAAAAAGTTAAAAACTTTGAAAAAGAAAATTCAAAAAAAAATACTTCAAAAGGTTGAAAACACACCACACTCATATAAATGCACACAAAAGAGGTGAAAAGGTAGGCAAAGGAAGGAAAAGCAAAAAGGGTGAAATAGGTGAACGATGAAGCCAATGTATATAGTGCCAAAGAAGGGTTAGTCACTTAAAAAAATCCTATATATATCATGTACAGCCCTAAAGTCTGCATTACAAACCGCAGCGAGTCCTATAGTTATCCTAATCTTACCATCTGACAGACTGAAATAGAAAAAATAAGGGCAAGCCTACGGTATCTGATACACAATACTTGAAACTTCTTTGTGAGAGTGAGAGTCTCGATTTCTCAGTCCTAGGCTATATCTGTTACTATATCTATGAGAGGGGACACCATTTGCTGTGAGAGTACATGAGTTATGTTTAATTTTACCAGTGGTTTGTGTAAAAAGCATTGATAATGACTTGATTGCCTGTTAATAGCTAGATGACATGTCTTGATTCCTGCTTATCATGTTTTGTGGTTGCTTGTAGTACATTAGCTGATATTGGTTTACGGAAGAAGGGTCAAAAGTCATTGAATTTATAGTGCAAATTTTGTTTGGTATTGGCTGTAGTTTCCTAGTTTTATTTTCTAGTTGAGAGTCGTGTTTAGTATTTTTTCTTTTCTTTGCCTGAAGACATGCAAAAGTCTTAAGTTGAGGGTGTTGATGCTGTGAGTTTACTACACTTTCGACGCTGAAAACTAAGAAACTAGCATGAAATTAGGTGTGTTTATATGGATATAAGACACTTTTTCTTTGATTACAGAAAAAATAAGTGTTAGAGCAAGAATGTGCAAAAGAATCCTGAAAGTGCAGAAAATGAGCTAAAGTCACAGTCTCAGTACGAGTCGTACTGAGAACTGTGAAAAGTTTTAGATGGCTGGATTGTGAAGAATGCAACCTACGACTCTCAGTACGAGCCGTACAACACTGGTACGATCCATAACTTGGAGTCGTGGAAATATTCAGAAGAATTTCACAAAGGCATACTCCTTATACGGATGAAACTACGAAACGTGGCAAAAAGGTACAAATCGCATCAGGAGAAATGGTGAGTTTTAGAGGATTTTCACTGCTATGCAGAGCTTCAAACAGTATGAGTCGTGGTTGAAAGGTATGAGTCGTACCACAACACTTATGAATAACTTTAGAAAAAGTAAGAGTTCTCAAAGCTAGACCACGGAAGCAACTCATGACTCGTAGGAAGCATGCACGAGTCGTACCAAGGCCCAACACTTAGCCGAATTTCAGCAATCCAAGGACTTAGGGACAGCAGGTACTACCCGTACAATCCTACTACGAGTCGTAGGATCAGTCGTGGCTCAGGTGGGCCAGTTATGGACAATCACCCTGTTAGCTTAGGAAAAGGATTCTTATGACTGTATAAATACCTTTTATGTTTTATTTTCAGGAGAGAACGTTAGGGAACATTAGAGAGAAGTGAGGTAGTCTTGAAAACAATAGATATTCAAGAGAAAACATAGAATTTATTTGATTGACTTGTGATCAACCTTTTCTTGGATTCTTTCTTGATCTTTATCAATTGTTCTTGAGGTTTTTCTGACATAATCAAAGAATCTTTTCTCTCATCTATGATTGTAAGTATTGAATTATGTGTTTAATGATGAATGCATATAACAACCTTGCAACTATGAGAGGCTAAAACCTCCATAGCTAGGATTGTGGAAACCATGATGGATTAACGAGCTAGGGATACACAAAAGTGATTCAAAACAAATGCAAAATTCTTGTATTGTATTCTATTCATGATTAAACGTTTCTTAATGGTGTACAACGTTAGGACTTTCCCTAATTCTTTACTTGCTTGAGCCTAGAGAGGTAGAGATTAGGAAAAGAGAATTACAACGAAGCCTTGATCTTGATGATCTTTGTATTAACTTGAGTTGTGATCGCATTATAGTTAAATTTGGAACATATATATAATAGATAATTTGAAACCGCTCTCGGTGATCGAGTATTATCATCCAATAGGGACGAACCAATCATTTGGATGAACCCTAGTTATTAGTTCTACAAGTAAGAATTGGGGTTGATCACGTGTGTATACCCAAACAGTTATGAACCCATGGGGAACACAAACCGTAGCTATTCTTCAATCTTGATTTACATCATTATTTCAATTATTATTTTAATTAATATTTTCTTGAAACCCCCAAAATGGAGTAACTAAGCAACAAGTTCACTTACCGACATTAGTCTATATCTTCCATATTCCTCGTGGGTTAGACCCCAACCTCTTTGTTGGGTTCTTTATTGACAACGTATGCTTTATACTTCAGCAGGAGGTGTGAGTTTGAGTATTATCAGTAGCTGGGTTGATGGAAGTTGATAGTGTGAATGCCTTGGCAGCCCAGCTAGAATCCTTTCAGAGACAGACGATGACTTAGTTCAGCAAGCTGAGAATGGCACAGCTGTCAGCACAGGTTAATACAGTTCAACGAGGTCCGAACTGGTGTGAGATATGTGGCAACAGCAATCGCGGTGCACACTTTTCTAGAGCAAATCCATAGTTAGTGAACTTTGTGGGTAATATTCCAAGAGGCAATCAGAATTATGAGAATACTTACAACAGGAACTGGAGGAATCACCCTAACTTTTCTTGGGGTGGTAATCAAGGGCAGAGTTAGTGTTATCAACAACCTCAGTAGAATCAATTTCAGCAACAGGCAGGCATACTAGTGGCTAATCTAGCAATATTAAGGATATGTTACAAAAAATCATAGCCAATCAAACTAGATGGCAGCTGATCAGGCTAAGATAGCCTCGGAGCTTAAAAATCAGCAGTTGGCCACTCGCAACTTAGAGAAACATATGGGTTAGATTGCAGCTGCTCAGCATAATAGACTATAGGGGGGGTTTACCTAGTGATATTGATCCAAACCTAAGGAAGGTCATGGCCATCAGTCTGAGGAGTGGAAAATAGTTGGATGATATACCAACAAAAGAGAAGAAGAATGAGGTGCAGCTAGAGTTGGTCAGACCCGATCCATTAGCATACAAGAGCATAGAGAAGAAAGTTACAACAAATAATTCACAATTAGTAATGCAGCGATGCAGAGACCACCCCAGCAAAGGCTTAAGAAAATTAAGGAGTATACTTGTTTCAAGAAGTTCATTGATATTTTCAAAGAACTTCATATACTATTGCCTTTGATTGACCTTTTGTAGGGAATTTCCAAGTACGTTAAGTACTTGAAAGATGTGGTGGCCAACAAGATGAGGCTAATGGATGTCAATATTGTAGCACTAATTGAGGAGTGCAGTTTTATGGTAATGAGCAAGATGCCAAAGAAGCTCAAAGACTCAGAGAGCTTCACCCTCCTTGTACAAATAGGTGGAAAGAATCTGATGAGGGTCTTGTGTGATCGATCCAGGGGAAGCAGTGAACTTGATGCCCCTATCGCTGTTTAGTACACTTGGTTTGGGAAAACCAAGGCCCACTAGCGTGATGCTACGACTGGCTGATAAGTCAAGGGTGGTCCTAAAGGGATTATTGAGGATCTGCTTATCAAAGTAGGGAAGTTCATCATACCTGCAGATTTCATAATCCTTGACTTTGAGGTTGATGATAAGGTACCCCTCATCTTGGGACGTCCATTCTTGGAAACGGGCAGAGCTTTGATGGATGCGAGAGATGGCACCCTAAAAATGAGGGTGAATGATGATGAGGAGATCTTCAGAGCATACCAAGAAATCAACACACCAACACATTACAAGGATCTTTGTAAGATCAATGTGTTAACAGAGGATGAGTTTGGGGTGGGGGACTACAAAGGTCCACCTCTGAAGAATCTCTTAATAAGAGAGATTGAATCTACTGTTGAGAAAGTGCCAAGGAAGTTGGTAAAGCATGTGATGGAGGTGAAGAGGGAAATTATTGAGGCTTTTCCCTCTAAAGTTAAGCAAAAAGAGAAAATGGTTCTCAAAAAGGAAGAAGTGTTTGAGAACATCCTAAAAAATATAATTCACGTAGTGCTGTGATGTAAAATCAGGCGCTTCTTGGGAGGAAATCCAAGTGTACCACAGGTACGATTTTTCCTTTAAGTTTTTTTATTTTGTTTATCTTCACGTTTGTTTTTGTTTTTGTTGAGTTAAGCATAGATTTAGAGGAAGTATGAGTACCCTTAGAAGTAGAAGCTAAAGATCATGGAAAAACATGAGTGTGGGGTTTGTGACCCATGGATTCAAAAATGGACAAAACACGCTACTATCTAGGCCTAGAGATCTCTGGAAGTATTCGTAACCCTTGTTTTAAATTTCAACTAATGCTTTAAGGACATAGCATATCTCAGGAAGTATCTGTAACCCTTGTTTTAAATTTCAACTAATGCTTTAAGGACATAACATATTTCAAGTGTGGGGTGAGGGGATATTTCAAAAATTTTTGAGGTTGATTTAGGGTGAATCATGTGCTTGGTTTGGAAAATTATTTGATGGAAAGTCTGAGTGGAGCACAACTCACTCACCCTTTGTTTTTTCTTTTCTATTCTTTTACCAAGGGGGCACTTTGAATCGAGAATAAAATTTTTGAGTTGTTTGTAAATAGTTGTTTTAGTCTTATTTAAAGACTTTTTCCGATGATAGATTATGAAGATCGTCTTGATGAAAAATTAGTTAATAGAATTTTTATTAAACCCTTAACTAATTGATGGTTTGATGCGCTTGTTAAGTGGTGTACATCATTGTAAGATGCAAGTGATTTTTAATTGTGAAGCATATTGAGAAATTGTATGAATTTTGTTTGAGGCACCTAGGCACTTGGATATGACTCTATGTGCTTTATGCTTAATTTTGAATTCATGTGATTAGCTATATTGAGAGTTTGTATGGGTTTGTCTTGACCTGAACATGTGTAGTGACTGTATGGTTCTTCGTATAATCCATGTTATCATGCAGTGTATAAAACTTGCCTGGTGTGGTTACAAAGAGAAATGAGGGATGTTGAATGTAAGAAATGATTTAGGTATTTCTTTGAATAATCCTATTTTCATTATTCGGTTTACCTGCCCTTAATGTATAATCCTAGCTAGCCCCATTAAGCCTTTTGCCTATTCTTTGTTAGCCACAATCCTTTTCTTTCAATAGACCTAAAACTGATCCAAAACTCCTAAGTGCTTAAGTGAAAGATGCATAAGAGTAAAAGGAGTAAGAATATTGAAAAGAAGGGAGATAGTTGGTTGTGAAGGTTGAAGAAAGGATTAAGGGTGCTATGTTCAAATTACATAGGTGTTGGTAGGGAATAGAGAAGAACAAAAGAATAAAAAAGGTGTCTAATGTGTGATTACTCCCTACTAATAAAATAAGCGTGCTTAAAGAATTGGGAAAACAAAAAGGAAAGTGACAGATGAAAAAGTAAAGGGTGAAGTAAAAGAAAAGGATGTGCTCAATGAGACAAAGTGATGTATTAAAGATCTTAGGGAAGATAGTCACTATTACTGGCTAGAATATTACCTACCTATCCCTTAGCCTACATTACAACCCCATGAAGTCCTATTTGATCTTACTTTTAGATGTCCCTGTATTAGTGGAGTAATACACTAAGGGAAAGCATATGGATCATTGCATGTTGCATGTGAATTCTTTGTTAGAGTGTAATTCATATTCATATACCCTTAGGTATTATAATTTGCAAATTTGTGAGTAAAAATAGGGTTTCTCTTGTTATGAGGGCACATGCTTGAGGAAAGATAGAATTCATATTGGACTTCTCTCGTGGTTGATTTACATGAGTTTGATATGGTTGTAGAGTCGATTCCTAAGGCTAGGAGGTCTTAACTTGGTTGTATGCAATTATAATTGTGTCACATATAACATGCTATGTTTGAACTTGCCATCTAAATCAGTCATTGTATCCTTAACATGAGTCATCTTGCTTCGATTGGTGATGTGCGAGTCTTCCTTATGCATGAGATATAAAGGATTTGTCCAAGGACAAACAAGGCTTTAAGTGTGGGGTAGTGAACTTGGCACTGTAAGTCGTGTTTGTCAATTTAATGAAGTGAATTGTCATGTATATTGTGTATATTTCTATGTCGGAACAAACCAACATGATTAGCCTATTTTGTAGGTGTGATATGCTAAGGAAGAGGCTAAATATGATGTTAAGAACTAAGTTGGGAATGAAATGCAAGGGAGGAACTTGAAGTTGGCAAGAGAAGGAGGCTTCCTGCGCAAGCGGCTTGCCATGCCGACAGGGCTGGGCGACAGGCAACGTGCCATGGCATGCGAGAAGCACGCCTGGCAACGTGCCATGCCTAGGTGCCTGCGCGCGAGAAGCATCCCAGGAAGTAGTTGTGCGCGACAGTAGCATGCCACGTCGTGCCATCTACGCATCCTAGGAAGTGTCGCAACTGATGGCACTATGCCATGCTTTGCTAGCATCCACAAAATAGTGAAGCAGCACGATGCCTCTGTGCCATGGAGGCCAAGCTGCGATGAGCAGCATGGCACGAAGGTAGTCTTCACATGGTAAATTTTCACTTTCTATAAATTAAACACCTGGGTTATTTAATTTTTTTAATCACATATTATTTTGAGGAATAGACGAGGAGAAAGGGGAGGAGCATCACAGATTTCATTCTACGGTTCTTTTCTTTCCTTCTTTTTGCATTCTTGTAATACATGAATTCAAAACTATAATGAATTTTTGTACTAGCATGAGTGGCTAAAACCCTTCTTGTAGGGTTGAGGCCACAGAACATGATTGTATTTGCTTATTTTCTATTTGACTCAAGTTTTTAATGGTGTTAGTTCTTGCATTCTTGTTGTTATTTATTTTAATGTTTGATCACCATTGAAATATAATTGTTAATCATAGGTAAACTTGAAGAGAAAAACCTACGATAGAACTAAGAATATAAGAAGTTCAAGTCTTTAAGGCTGATTCACAGTTAGAATAGCAATATACCTAATTTGCGTTGCTTGGTTATTAAACGGAAGATAGGTAGACACCTAATTTAGAATTGTCACATCACCACTCTTTGATGTAATTGTGAAGCTATGTTAAGCTAAATGGTTAGAGGTCCGAAAGTCCATAAGCAAGGACATTAACTCCGTAAACCACACAAAATAAATAATTGCATATGAATTCGGTTGTCACATCCCCGCTTAATGATGTAGTTGTGACACTAATCAATTATGTTTAGAGGATCGAAAGACCATGAACGTGGCATTTATCTTGTGAGACCACAAATGAAATCACATACTTGAACCAATATGAGTGTAGCTGTAATACCCCAAAAGCCCCTAAGATTAGACCCGAGGGTTTAATAAGAAAAAGTAGGAAAAATGCACCAGGTCACAGAATGACCCATCAAGTGGCCAGTGAAGTCACTTAACGGATCATTAATTGGTTCATCAAATAGCGAGGAGTTAGATGTGGAGGAAGTGTTATCAATAGCAACAGGTCAAGGAATGACTCGTTAGGAAGACTTTGGTGCACAAGGGAAATTAGGAAGATGTTGAGGTCAGAAGAACTAATGGATAGAGGGACAAGTTGTGGTGTCACTTCACGACTCGTCAGGTGGCCTGTTGGTTGGGAGGGATGGATAGTGTGAGACTTCCAGTGGTGACAATGAAAGGAGATAACGAATCGTTTTCCCTGTTAATGACTCATCGTGTCAGTCATCAATCGAGGAAGTTTAGTTAATGGAAAATCTTCCAGTGGTGGTGATGAGGGGAGACAACGAGTCATCAGAGGACCTAACGACTTATTATATCCCTCATGGTGACTAGCAATATCAGTTTTCCTGCAAAATTAGTAAGGGTGTTTTCATAAATCCTAAGCTCCTAATCCCTAAACTACGTCATTTTAAGCTCTAAAAGAGGTGTATTAAGAAGTTTTAATAATATTCTAACTATTCCCTTCCCTTTCGTGCAAGTCTAGACCTCTCCATTGAAGATCAAGCCTAGAACCCTACAAATTATTCTCAAAATTCTTTGGGCTTTCTAGGGAAAGTGTAGATTCAGTTCTCCTAGGTATGTAGGGCTATAAATGAGAGTTCCTTTCATTCTCATTCTCATGCTCATAATTCTTGATGCTGCCCAAGCGCACGTGGTCATCAAGCAATATAGGATTTTGAAGTACAGATATCGTACCCAAGGGACTTGTCAATTTAATCATTATAAGGTTTTCACTTTAATTTCACTGATTACAAAACTGTGAAAATGAATATTGGTTTGGAAAATTAAAATACTAAAACTTCTAATATAAAATTAACTAAAATAATTGCAAGATTGATTGTATTTCGATGATGGTGAAAAACTAGAGAAATGATACTTGGTTGGTTTCAAGTTGAGTTTTCAAGAGGTAATTAAACTGGCATGATTCTTCTTATGGTTGTTAGTTGCAAGTTACTATCCCATTTCTTGCCACTTTCTTGCCACTATCATCCCTAGCATCCAAGAACTATGTCATGAACCCTAACGCCTATATCCCTATGGTCATAGGAGAATAATGAAACGACGATTATGCCTACTTGTATTTTAACTAAATGGGGTTAAAGGGTATATCCCTAATCCTCAACAACAACTTCTAAATTTCAACTTTTGGTTCAAGGGTTTTTGAATTTTCATTCCGTATTTATTTTTAACCCTTACGATTTCTTCCCATGTTCAATCGAAAGCTAACGGATTACTTACAAGGTGATCAATCTCATAAATAATAAATTAACACAAATAAATACAAACAACCATAATTGAAGAATAAAAACTAAATTTTATTAGTCTTTCAAACAATCAACCATTCAAAATGGCCACAACCGTGAGAATATAAAGCTCAGTCACCATAGACAAGAGGAAAAATAAATATTTAGTCATCATCATACGAAAAGATGAAGTAAAGAAGAGAAAACCAAGTTGTAGAACTGTGTATTCCTTCCAAACAGCTTACAAGCTATAAACAAACTACGAAATGTAAAAATGATTAAAGATCGCTCCAAGATGTCAAAAAAGCCGCTTAAAAATAACCTAAGGCCTCTATTTATAGACGAGCCCAAATGACACTTCGCTTCAAAACTTATCTAAAATCAGCATTTTCTATCCTGTAATGACCTCTTGCATGCCACTCCATGTATTCATCACAAACTTAGTCAAATTTTTCAACAATTTCAGCCCCGGACAAGGCCCGGCATCCGGCCCCCTCTATCTCGCCAAGGTGTTCATCAAATTTCTCTAAGTCTGGACACCTTTGGTGTAGGGTGCTACTCATCTCACCAAGTTTGTAAAGTGCAATTCTCTAAAGTTTGTCGTGCTATCCATAGCCCCAACTTGAAGTTTTTGTTCTCTGAAGTTTGGGACTTGATGTGGGAAAGCAAACTTATAGCATTAGACCCTTCTCAAATCCTCAAATCTTCATTCCTTGCTTCATTTTGAGCCCATTTTGCTTAGTTTCTTGCTCAAAAAAACTCAAATCATTTGTTAATGCATAAAACACATATACATGAATTTAAGCATAAATTAAGAATTATAAACTCAAACCCGATAAAATATGGGACAAAACATGGCAAATAGGCATAAAAATATGTCCAACATCAATTTTCCAATTATGTGAATTCAAGTTCTAGATCAACTTCATGATACTATGGGGTTTTATCTTAATTTTATGAAATTTTCTGTGATTTAATTATGTATCAATTCCCTTCGTGTTTCAAAGTATGTTTTGGCAAGATTCATGGGCGTATTTTATATCTATTTTGATTATAACGCTGATATCAAAGTTTTGAAAAATTATGCCCAATTATGTAAGTTTCATGAAATGTCAAGTTTATAATTTATGATTTCAAGTATCATGAAGTATTATCTATGTATGTATGAATGTTTACAAATGACCCATGTATGAATCTATGATTATGACTTATGGTCTATTTCTAAGTATAAAGTGGTTTTGGTTTTAGGAAAGCTCATACAAGTTATGTATGTTTTTATGATTTAGTCAAGGCTAATAAGATTAGCTTATCATATATTTTGGAGTCAAGACTCCCACTACAATTTATGATATGTCTTTGGAGTCAAGACTCCCATAATTCATATTTCAAAATTATGCATGTAGTTAAGGGATTTCAGATTCATTGAAAAACGATGGGTCATGCATGTTTTTGGGAGCAGTGTCTAGCACTTGGAGTAGGCTTTGGGTTCCGTGTTCCCAATCTTAGAACTACGTGCCAATATAGGTTTATACACACACACACACACACACACATATATATATATATTTCACTTATGCATGGTTATGATTTATAATATTATGCTTCAAAGCAGGTTTGACCCAATGTTTAGTTTATAAGCTTTTACTGTTATTTCTGTTATGGCAATCCATAGGATTCTATTTTCAACTTGGGTCATTTTATTCGATATGAAATTCAGTTTATCCCCATATGTTTCTGATACGCATGCATTCCTTACTCATGATCTTATGATATATGTTATGTGCATGATTTCGCCTATACTCACTCAACCTTTTACTTACCTTGCATACTCGCACACTCTAAGTACCGATCACATACTTTATGCGTTGTATCATTTTATGATACAAGTCTAAATGATTAGACTTAGTCACGCCATTAGTCCCGCCTGTGACACCAGTTTTAGCCGTTGTTGGTGAGTCCTCACCTTCCAAGGACATTCACTTAGCTTGTAATTTTATTTAGTACTAGACTTTATAGAGCTAGTTAGTATTGTTCCATCATCTCATCAGTACAAATTTTTTAGTTAAGCTATCAGAGATTATGTGGATGTTCGCCAAGCAGTTGACTGCTCTTATGCTCTTATGATATATGTATATAGGCTTTTGCTTATTCATGTTTAGTTTATCAGCTTTTGTTAATTTATGCCTTTTAGCCACTATATTCATGCCATGAGCTCATTCTGGAGTCGCTCATGGTTCTAGGTTCCGTGGTCTCTACCGTGACCGGGTCGTGACAAACTTCTAGACAGAGGTTATCAAAGTGTCCTATGGTATGTCTAAAAGTCGCATTGAGTAGATTCTTCATGGGTATAAAGTGCGCCACACTTATGAGAGGCTACAAGACGTTGTTCTCTAACATGATTTGATGTTGTGTGATGGTAAGTACCTCTCTATCCTTCTAAATCATGTTATATGCGTTTGTAGAATCATGCCTCCATGCCAAGTAAATGGTAGAAGGAACGGAAATGGAAATGGCCATGAAGATGGCAATGGACATGGGCACCAACAAACCCCGCCAAGACTAAGCAAGGTCTTGCCCGGCAGGGTCTCTCATGCCGAGTTTAGGAGCACCCTTTCAGATGTTGGCCCATGTGCTTTGACCGTGGAGGTCAAACTAGTAGGCGGTGGCCCATGTCCCGCAGAATGGGTGTAGCGACAGCCCGAGTTTAGGATTTCCTTAGATGAATCCCCTTGAGTTCCTTGGGTCGAGGAGTGGATGACAACCCACATGAGTTTCTGAAAGAGATACGTATGATCACTCCATTATGGGGTGATGTGAGAAGAGAACCAACATTTATCCGTCGCCTGAGGGGGCTTGCTTATATTTGCGGCTACTGCTGGAGGGACGATAGAGAACTGGGCACAGTTCCATAGAGCTGGGATGAGTTCATGATAGCCTTCTTAGACAAATTCTTCCATAGGGAGTTGAGGGAGGCAAAGGCAAAGGAGTTCGTCAACTTGAGGAAAATGATGGCGACTTTCCAAGAGTACATTCCGGTTCATCCGTTGTCCAAGCATGCGTCGAAGATGGTGGCAGACCAGAGGGCCCATTTGAACAGATTTGTGTATGGAGTATCAGATTAGCTGGTCAAGGAGTGTAAAACTGCAATGCTGAATAGTGATCTAGACTTCTGTCGATTATTTATATACGCCCAATGCATAGAGTATGGATCGTGGAAGGAAAGGAGAGCGAAAGAGCCATTGTGTGGCTTTGGGATTTCAGTAGAGGTCCGCAGGACATCATCAGCAGTCCACCAGAGATCATCGTGCCAATCATCGCCATTAATCGTTATGCCATCTTAGATCTATGAGGAGCATAGAGGGGGCATCGCCCTCGATGTCGGGGGAGCATGTCACAGAGCTCAGCGTTCCAATTTTTAGTAGGTGTGATAGGAGCCACACCGGAGAGTGCTTAGCAGGTTCAGGTGCATGTTTTGGGTGCAGAAAGCCTTGATACATGCTCAAAGATTTCCCTTTAGCCATTGCACATGGTGTAGGCCGTGAATCGCCACCGCCCAAGAGGTCTAATTAGCACACTCACCTCGCAAGGCATCCACCAGTGTAGGTGGTGGTCAGCGTCAGAACAGATTTGATGCTCTATCATCTTATCGGGAGTAGGAGGTCTCTATAGACGTGGTCATCGGTATGTTGCGAGTATTTCATCTTGATGTATATATGTTGTTAGATCCAAGGGATACCTTATCTTTTGTGATGCCTTATGTTGCTATTAGTTTTAGAGTCAGTCCCGAAATCCTATCAGAACCCTTCTCAATCTCTACTCCATACCGACTCAATTATAGCTCAATGGGTTTTGCAGAAATTTGCCTATCACAGTATTTCCGGTAAAGTCACCTCGGATTTAGTAAAGTTAGACATGATTGATCTTTATGTTATCTTGGAATACTGTTACATGCATGTTATGCCTCAGTGAATTGTAGAAACCGCACGGTAGAATTTTGATTCTCGAGAGCCATTCATAGAATGGAAGGGTAGTTCAATGCGGCCTATAGGTCACTTTATTTCTAACCTTAGGCCAGGAAGTTGATTTCCAAGGGTTTCATATACCATCTAGTTCAGGTTGTTGATGTTACATCCGAGATCCCGACTCTTCTGTCTATCCTTATTGTGTGTGAGTATCCAAAGGTTTTCCTAGATGATCTACCAGAGTCCCTCCCAAACGGTAGATTGATTCTTTGTATTGACTTTATCGATACGCGACTTTTGTATTGACTTTATCGATACGCGACCTATATCTACTTCTCCATATAGAATAGCTCCATCCGAGCTAAAGGAGTTGAAAGAACATCTCAAGGAACCTTGGCCAAGAGTTTCATCAAACCTATCAAGTCCTCGTTGGGTGCACCAACTCTCTTCATTCGAATGAAAGATTGGTCTCTCGTATGTGTATTGACTATCGACGCTTGAACAAGGTTATTTTCAAGAACAAGTATCCCTCCCGAATTGATGACTTGTTTGACCAACTGTGGTGCTATGCTTACACGATAGACCTTAGATCCAAATTATCACCCGAGTTAGGAAGCGTGACGTCCTGAAGATAACCTTCTAGACTCGGTATAGTCATTATGAGCTCTTGTAGTTATGTCATTTGGACTAACGAATTCTCGTACAGCTTTTATGGATCTCGACGAACAAGGTATTCTATCCATATTTGGACATGTTTGTGATCGTCTCATGACGAAATTCTGTATATAATCTCGAAGTGAGGAGGAGCACGCTGCCTGTTTGAGGATTGTGCTACAGGCTCTCAAGTATCACCAGTTGGTTACTAAATTCAGCAAGTGTGACTTTTGGTTGGATTCAATATCATTTTTGGCTCATGTGGTGTCAAGCAAAAGTGTGCAGGTGGACTCTCAAAAGATAGAAGATGTGAAGAATTGGCCTAGATCAGTTAATCCTTTAGATATCAAGAGTTTCTTGGGTTTAGCTGGCTATTACATGAGGTTTGTTGAAGGGTTTTCATCCATTGGAAGAACCATTGACTAAGCCGAACCAAAGAAAGTCAAATTTTAGTGGTCGGATACCTATGAGAAGAGTTTTCAAGAATTAAAGACTCGACTCACTTCAGCCCCAGTATTGACCCTACCCGAAGGCACGGTTGGATTCATGGTATATTGTGATGCCTCGAGGATTGGTCTTGGGTGTGTGTTGATGCAATAAGTGGTATGTTATTGCATATGCTTCTAGACAGCTTTAAGACTCATGAGAAGAATTATCCACACATGACCTAGAATTGGCAGCGTTGGTATTCGCATTGAAGATTTGGAGACACTAATTGTATGGGGTCCATATGGGCTATGTTTACGGGATCACAACGCCTGCAGCATATGTCACTCTAAAGACCTAAATCGTTGACAAAAGATGGCTAGAGCTTCTTAATGACTATGACATAAGTGTCCTTTATCATCTGGGAAAGGTGAATGATAAAGTGGCGGATACCTTAGAAGACTATCTTCATGGAGAGTGTTTTCATGTGGAAGATGGAAGGAAAGAGTTGGGTGAAGGATGTAGATCGGCTTGCACGATTAAGAGTTCACCTGGGATTCGATAAATGGTGGTGTCATTATTCAATGGCAAATCTTCTTTGATAATTGGAGTCAAGGGCTAGGCAAGATGAGGATCCTATTTTGGTGAGTGGAAAGAAGCGGTTCAGAATCAGAGGTAGAGGTCTTCTCCTAAGGGGAGATGGTGTGCTTCGATACTAGGGCCATTTATTTGTTTAAGAGGTCGATGATTGAGAGAAGGATGTTGCATGAGGAACATGGTTCTCTCTATATTCTATACATCCAGGTGCCACTAATATGTACCATGATCTATGGGATGTCTACTGGTGGAATGGCACGAAGAAGGACATAGAGGAGTTTGTGGCTATGTCTGAATTGTCAAATAAGTTAAAGTAGAGCATCAAAGACGGGAGGTGTGTGCTATAAGACTTTAGTATCCCTATATGGAGTGGGAGGAAATCAATATGGACTTCATCACAAAGGTTACCATCATACACCTCGATAGTATGACGCTATTTGGGTGGTTGTAGACAAGTTGACGAAAGCAACCCATTTTCCACTAGTCAAGACTCACTGACTCAGTGGAGGATTATAATAAATTTTACATTCGGGAGTTTGTCTGCCCGAGGTACTCGCCTACTACCAGCTTTTGGAGATCATTTTAGAAAAGCCTTGGTATCCGGGTCAAGCTTATAATAAACTTTTCATCCATAGACATATGGTCAGGCTAAGGGAACCATTCATAATCCTAAGGATATATTGGGATCTTGTGAAATCGACTTCAAAGGTAGTTGGGATAATCATTTACCTCTTATCTAATTTGCTTACAACAATAGTTAACACTTTAGCATCCAATGGCTCCGCTGAGGCTCTTACGGGCTGAGGTGCAGGGTCGTCTATTGGTTGGTTCAAAATAGGTGAAGCCACATTAATAGGATCAGATTCAGTTTATGAGGCCACGGAGAAAGTTCAGCGAGAAGGGAAAGGCTGAAACAGCTCAGAGTCGTCAAAAGTCATATGTGTATAAAGAAAATAGAACTCAAGTTTGAAGCTGATTATTAGGTGTTCTTGAAGGTATCTCCCATAAAGGGAGTGATGAGGTTCGGAAAGAAAGGGAAACTTAGTCCCCGATATGTTGGCCATAAAGTATTGTAAGACGTGTTGGCAAATGTCCTATGAGTTGAAGCTACTCGTGGAGTTAGCGTCAGTGCATCCAGTTTTCCATGTATTGTTAAAGAAGTGCATTGGTGACCCTGACTTTGGTTGTTCCGGTGGAGAGCAAGGCATGTAGGCGTATAGCCTTACCTATGAGGAGGTGCCCATTTATTAAGATCCTTGATCGTCAGGTTTGGGATTTGAGGAACAAAGAAGTAGCTTCGGTGAAAGTCTTGTGGAGGAATCATCTTGTTGAAGGAGCTACATGGGAGGCCGGGCATATATGATGGCTAGATATCCGTGTTTATTCCCATCCGCCATCTCCATCTTGAGGTATCAGTTACTCCTTAGTACTCATTCAGTCTCATGTATAGTTCATATTTCTCAATTTCTTTTCATATTAGTGCATGTATGATATTTCATTATTTCAGTTTAGTCATGTATATCAATTCGGAGTCACTACACCGTTAGTCTTCGCCTCTATATGTTCATTGTTTGGGGTTGTAGTTCCTTTCCCTAGTTATTCAGTATGTTTTACCCATATTTGAGAATGAATTTTCCCAAGGGGGGAGATATTATAATACCCCAAATCCCTAAGATCAGGCCCGAGGGTTTAACAAGAGAAAATAGAAAAGACGTACTAGGGTCGCGTAATGACCATCAAGTGACCCATGAAGCACTTAACGGATCGTTTAGTGTTCCGTCAGATAGGGTGGAGTTGGATGTGGAGAAAGTGTTACTAGTGGCGATGGGTCAAGGAATGACTCGTCATGTAACTCAATGAGTAATTAGGAAGCCCATTGTGCACAAGGGAAGTTAGGAAGATGTTGAGGTCCAGAGACCAGCCGTATAGAGGGATGAGTCATGGTGTCACTCTAAGACTCGTCAGGTGGCTCGTTGGTTGGGATGGCTGATAGTGTAAGACTTCAGTGGTGACAACAAAAGAGGCAATCCAGTCGTCATCCCCCCGTTAACGACCCACCTGCCGCCCATCGCTAAGGAAGTTCAATGAATGGAAAATTTTCCATTAGTGGTGACTAGGGAGACAACTAGTTGTTAGAGAACCTAACGACTCGCCATGTCCCTCGTGGTGACTCGCAGATATCAATTTTCCTATGAAATTAGTAAGGGTGTTTTCGTGAAATCCCCAACTCGAATCCCTAAACTACATCGTTCAAAGCTCTAAAAGAGGTGTATTAAGTGGGTTAAGCATATCTCTGAACATTTCCCTCCCACTTTTGCAAGTCTACACCTCTCTATCGAAGATCAAGCCTAGAACCCTCGTAATTTTTCTCAAAATACTTTGGGCTTTCTAGGAAAAGTGTATATCTGCTTCCAGTATGAGGGCAAATGATATTGAGAGTTCCTTTCACTCCTCATGCTCATAATTCTCCCCAATTTTATAAATTCAAGTTCTAGATCAGTTCATGATCTATGGGTTTTATCCACTTTATGAAATTCTCCATGATTTAATTATGGGTCAATTTCCTCCATGTTTCAAAGTATTTTTTTAAGATCGTTGGCAGATTTTATATCCATTTTTATTATAAATTCATGATTTCCAAATTTTAGAAAATATTATGCCTGGTATGCACGTTCATAAAAAGTCAATTTTATGATTTATGATTTCAAGTATGATGAGATGTCTAGTATGTGTGAATGCTTACAAATGACCCATGTATGAATCTATAATTTTGACTTATGAAGTGTTTTTCAAGTATGTATGATTTTAAGGTTTGGGCAAGCCCACACAAGTTAAGTATGTTTTCATGATCTAGTCAAGGCTAATAATATCAGCTTATCATATATTTTGGAGTCAATACTCCCACTACAACTTATGATATGTTTGGGAGTCAAGACTCCCCAAATTCAGATTTAAGACTATGCATGTAGTTATGATTTCAGCTTCGTTGAAAAATGATTAGGGCACTATGCATGTTTTTGGGAGAAGTGTCTAGTACCGAGTAGGCTTGGGGTTCTAAGGTTCTCCCATCTTAGAACTACACACCAATGTAGGCTTATATATATATTTAGGGTCTCTCAAGAGAGTTTCACCCGCAAGGGGCTCAGCTTCTTGATATCTATATCATGGTAGTCTTCTTAGCCCCGGAAAGTGCCTCAAACTGCCTTACCACTTAAGTGTAATAGTGTAATACCCCGAAACCTTCCTAGAACAAACTTAGACTCAGCAGATAGAACAAGGAAACATTTGTCTCAGAACGACCGACACAACGGTCATTATGAAGTAACGACTGCTATCCGGGCCGTGGTCACCCGCAAGTTGTCCTTTGGAACCAATAAGACATGGAACAACCCATTGTGAGGATTAACGAGTCGTCTTCGGCTACTCATTGCATCCCCAACTCAAAAACCAGTTAAACCCTTCCTAGGAACCCATGATTCAAATGACGAGTCATCGTCTGATGTAACGACACGTGAGGTGAATTTGTTAATTGGAGTCCAAATGTTGTTGAAAATCTTCTTCCCGTAATAACGAGAGGCAAACTACGACCCATTGTATAGTATCACACGAGTCATTGTTTCCAACCATGACATCAAGTCCAAAGTTGTTGTGTTGTCCGTTGCAAAGATCAAGTTTTTCCTGTCAATGGTAATGGAAGTACAACGAATCATTGGTCTATCCGATGGGCCGGGTCCCCCTTGTTGCCAATTTCCGCTTAGCCAAATTCTAGGCCCCAGGACCACCCAGATCGGTCCAACGAGTTGTGGTACCAACCAATGGCTCGTTGTGAGACTCGTTGGTCCCTGCTTGTCAGTTTTTCAAATTTTCTTCTAGGGCTATTTTAGTAACCTTCATCTTTTAATCCTTAAACTACGTCATTTTGGGCCCGTTTAGAGAGGTTCAAATAAATGATCGATGTATTCCTCTCATTCCTCTCTCAACACTCAGATTAAGTCTGGAAGAAGTTACACAGACTCCTCAGGGCAAAGCTAGGACTCAATCTTCTTCTCTCAAAGTTCAAGGACTTCATGATTTCACACCAGATATGTGGGAATTCAACAAGGGAATTGTTCTAACCTTGTGTCCCAAAACCATTTTATAATATCCTATCAGTTTTAGCCTTGAGATTTCAAATTAGAGTAACTTTTTAGTCATATTCGATTAATTCATATGGAATATTGTTCATACTATTTGTTGCTATATTTCCACTACTTAGTGATTGTGTTGATACATGTTTCCTATAAAATGATTTTAGCCCTAGTTCTTGAATGTTGTAATTTGGGTCTTGCATAGTTGATCATATATTAATATTGCTTGACTCACGGTCTTGAAAATTATGTTGTTGCTAACTCAATACTCATGGTTGCATACTAGTTTAGTCTCACCATAATGTTAGTTTCTTCGTGATCTTCGCGCAATGCCAAATTGATCGCCTTGATTATAGCCGCTCTTTTTGAGGTGTCAGGTAATGCCTCCCGCCATCGCTTATCAGTTGGCCTTTAGACAATTACGACGCTTCCAGATAAGCTGTTCTAGCCAGTCTTAGAACACCAGTTATAGTTATCATGTCCAATAAGACTCTTAGGGTACTCAGCTAAGTGTCCCCGACTTATTCTTGGGCCCTACTATTATTTCAAATTAGCAATGACTAGACTATGTCTCACAGCCGACTGCAGAACAAGAGTTGTCAAATTTCAATTCCCTAATGAGCCAATTTTAGAGTGGATGTGCAGTAGTTCAGCGCCTAAGGGTCAGTTTATTTCCTACCCAAGGAAAGAAAGCTTATTTCAAGGGTGTATTTGTCATCTATTTCGAGTCAAAGATTCTAGCCTTAAGACCCCACCATTCCTTTGTTCTGTCGAAGGCAGTACCCCTTCACGTGTTTCCCAAAAATCTTCCCGGAGTCCCTCCTGAGCGGGAAATAGGACTTTCGGCATGGAATCTTCTTCCGCACACTCATCCCATCTCCATCCTCCTCATGTATCGGATCCAAACTGTTTAAGAAGTTGAAGGAGCAGCGAAACGACCTCATTGACAAAGGTTTCATTAGCCCAGCATCACTCCATGGGGTGCTCCAGTATTATTTATGCGAAAGAAAGACAATACTCTCAGAATGTATGATTTACTGTCAGCTGAATAAGGTCATAGTTAAGAACAAGTATCCCCTACCCAAGATTGAAGACTTATTCGATCAGCTTCAAGGAGCCAGTTATTTCTCCAAGGTAGATCTCAGGTCAGGGTATCATCAGCTAAGAGTTAGAGAATGTGACATACCGGAAATAGCCTTTAGAACTTGGTATGGTCACTATGAATTCATGGTTATGTCCTTCGACTAACTAATTCCCCCACAAACTCCTTCATGGATCGGATGAACAGGATTTTCAAGTCGTATCTAGACATTCTGCCTTGTGTTCATTAATGACATTCTGGTATACTCTAGAAGCGAGGAAAACATGCTAACCATCTGGTGATATACATAAATGCTCAGAGACCGCGCTGTTCGCCTAAGTTCAGCAAATGTAAAGTCTGGTTAAAGTTTGTGACTTTTCTGGTTACGTGGTTCAAGAGGGTAGGTCTGTGTATATCCTCAAAAGACAGCAGGCGGTGAAAGGACTGGGCCAAGACCTCTTCCCAACTGAAATCAAAAGTTTCTTGGTCTAGCCGGTTATTACCAAATAATTTTGTAGAAGGTTTTTCCTCTATTGCATCTCCTCTGACTAGGTTGACATAGAAGAAGGTGAAGTTTCAATGGTCAAATGCGTGTGAGAAGAGCTTCAAGAGTTGAAGACTCGACTCACTACCGCTCCAATGTTAACCCTACCGTATGAAACAAATTAAATTCATAGTGTATTCTGATGCTTCTAGAGTTGGACTCAGTTGCATTCTGATGCAGTGGGGTAAGGTGATAGCCTATGCCTCTAGACAGATTGAGGTCATGAAAAGAAATATCCGACTCATGATCTTGAGTTGACGATAAATAGGAGCCAGATTGGAAAATATGGAGGCACTACCTTTACGGGCTTACGTGGGATATTTTCACTTATCACAAGATCCTTCAGTATGTATTTAGTCAGAAAGACTTGAATCTTCGTCAGAGAAGGTATTGAGCTATTGAAGGATTACTACATGAGTGTGTTGTACCACCCACTAAGGCCAATGGTGGTTGATTCCCTAAGTAGGATGTCCACAGAAGGGTGGCTCATGTTGGAGGAGAGTAGAAAAAGAATTGGCAAAACATAGAGCAGTTGGTTGATTCAGCTAAGGTCAGAGTAGTAGTGAGTGACTAGACTCAATAGTCGCTAGCTAAGTCAAGGCAAGATGAAGATCCCATACTTCTTAAGCTAAAGGAAGCAAATTTATCAAAAAAGAAGTGGAGGCTATCTCCAAATGGGGAGATAGTGTGCTCCGTTACCAGGGTTAACTATGTATACTGGTGTTGGTGACTTGAGATAGCAGATAATCGGATGGAATCACGGTTTGAGATATTCTATCCACCCGTGTTCCACTAAGATGTACCGTGATCACGGATATTTAATGGTGGAACGACATGAAAAGAGACATAGCAGAATTTTGTGGTTCAAAGGTCTGAATTGCTGGCAGGTTAACGGAACATCAGAGACGCAAGAGTTATGAATCAGGATATCAAAGATACCTACATGGAAGTGGGAAGAAGTGAACATGGACTTTATTACAGGTCTACCTCATACATGCCGACAACATGACTCAATCCAGGTGGATAGTAGACCGACAACCAAGTCAGCATATTTCCTCCCAATTAAAACTACAGACTCAAGTGAGGATTATGCTAGGCTATATATACAAGTGTTGATCAGACTACATAGGGTGCCCTTGTCCATTATTTCATAGAGTTACCCGCCACTCCGTACTGGAAGTCATTTCATAAAGGACTCAGTACCCAGATCAAGCTCAGCATATCCTTTCACCTCAGAAAGATGGACAAGATGAGCGAACTATTTAGACCTTAGAAAATATGCTGACAGCTTGTGTGATCGATTTCAGGCTGGGATGATCACCTACCTCTCATCAAGTTTGCATGCAACAACTATCACTCCAACATTCAATGGCCTCGTTTGAAGGCATTATATGGTAGGAGGTGCAGGTCTCCCTATAGGGTGGTTTGAGGCTGGTGAAGCCATCTTGTTACGGCCGACTTAGTCCATGAAGGCTATACAGAGCAATCATCAAGGAGAAGTGAGAAACACAGTTTTACGTAAATCCTACGATGATGTGAGAAGAAGAGAGTTAGAATTTTTAGTAGATGATTGGGTTTACTCTGAAAATTTCACCCATGGAAGGGGGGTGATGAGGTTTGGAAATATGGAAAATCATTCTGAGATATGTGGGACCCTATAGAATTCTTAAAAGCAACTGGCAAAGGTGGCATATGAGTTAGAATTACCTCCAGAGTTAGCATCTATTCACCTAGTCTTCCATGTAATACTATTGAAGAAGTGCATCAGTGATCCAACTTCAGTTGTGCAACTAGACAAGCAGGGAGTGAAAGATAGTCTCTTACGAAGAAGTCCCGCCTTAGATCCTTGACCGTCGGTTCGTAAGCCGAGGAACAAGGAAGTCACTTCGGTGAAAGCCTGGGTGTGGGGAACCAGCTAGTTGAAGGAGCCACATGGGAGGAAAGTAGATATGATGGCCAGATACCCTCAATTATTCCCTTCTAGTTCGGGGCCCAACATCGCAATTAAAATCCTCCTCAAAACTCGCTTTGGTTTTGTACTCATCCACTCTATTTAGATTTTCAATGTGCATTCTAGTTAAATCAACTATGTTAGCATGATTAAGTTAGTTTGGAGTCAGTTACTCCTTCAAAAATCAGTTCATAGCCTCAATCTGGGAATCCTGCCTTTTCTGCTTCTTTTCTCCAAAAGTTTTAGCCTTCATTCACTGGGATGAATGTTACACCCTGAAACCCAAAACTGTGACTCGAGAGTTGAAATAGAGAAAATTTGAAAATCTGCAATAAGTCACAGAATGAGTCATTCTGCGACCCTTGGGGTAGACCACAGGTCGTGATCTAACTCGTGGTGAGGATCAGGAAGTGAGTTGGATTTTGATTTCAGTCCCCATTTAGTCGCGGGTCGACCCCACGAATCGTTGAGTCAGTCATGGGAAAGGATTTTGATAAGGTTAAAATTGTATGTACCTACGGAAGGACCCTATGAGTCATGGTCAGTCACCACAATTTGTGGGGTGGGTCGTAGTTAGCAAATGGAAATTATTTGAAATTTAGGCAATGAATGTGACAGTGGTGACCATGAGTCGTGGCCGTGGTAACGATTTGTGATGTCTCCCGTGATGAGCCCTGTGATGAACTCTCAGGCAGTGTGCATGACGGATGATTCTATAAGCCGTGGCCTTGATAACGAGTTGTCCAATCCTCAAGGGGACTCGGCGCCGCTATTTCCCCGCGAATTTAGCAAGGGCTTTTCACAATTTTTATAATTAAAGGCCTAAACTACGTCATTTTAAGCTATGAATAGTGGATTTTAAGAGGGTAAAACTATTCTAAGTCATTACTATTCATGCATGGAAAAGTAAGAGTCTAGAGAGGTGATCAAGGAAATCCTTCAAGGTTTGTCTTCAAATCTTCCTTGGGCAATCGTAGAAGTGCAGAACTCAAACCCTTTTAGGTATAGGGTTATGAGGGGTGAATCCTTTTCATACCATGCCCAATCCCTATCTAAATCATGAATTTTCTATGTCAATTCTATGGATTTTAACTCAATGCATAAAATTCCTAATTTCTACATGGGTATGATTTAAATATTTCTACAATTGAATTATGATTTAATTTAAACTCGAATTTTAAAAGAAAATAGTAAAAAAAATCATAAATTCAAAATTTATAAATTTAAAATTCCCAATTATGAGAAGTTCATTAAAAGTTGAGATTATGATAAATACCTGTAATTACACATCATGATGAAAAAGCATGTTTTCAAGCTACCTCAAGCTATAACTGTTTTTTATAAATTGTGTATTTTCAAACATGTTGAAGTATTGGGTAGTGCCCACATGTTAAAGTATGATTTACGATTTCTCCGAATTGAGATTACATGACATTATTTGGACAAGACTCCCACCAATTTTCGCTTGTGGTATGGTTTGAGCATGCCTTCTCATATATAATTTTAGATTTGAGATGTATTTTATTATTGAGCTTCGTTAATAGATGATGGTGAGCTTCGTTGAAAAACGATGGAGAGCATATGCATGTTTTAGGAGAAGGTTCAGCACCAAGTAGGCTAAGGGTCGATCAAATTTATGCCTCGAACTACGTGCCAACGTAGGTTTATAGCTTATATATATATATATATATATATATATATATATTACTTTGGGACTTCCCTTGTGAGTTATCCCCTACCCCGATTAGTCCCCGAGCTTGATATTGATATCATGGTATAGTCCTTAGCCCTGGCAAGGCTTTGGACGACTCTACCCACTTAAATGTGATAGTTGGGACCAGTAAGATCTATCATGATATGTCGGTTAAAAGATGAGTCTCCCATTGCACCTCATGATTTCAATTATGCACGTTTATCACTCATGTTGTATGTATCTATACATGTTCTAAAGCAGGTTTGACTCAATGTTCTGCTTTACTTATGACTATCATATTTTAGCTTTGGGTAAATCGATTCAGTTATGATATTATGTTGTGTTGAGATCACGTTTTCATCTATTCAGATTCTAGTGCAGGCCTTGATTGCTTAGGTCAACTAACAAGTAGTGGCGCATGTTCCACACAATGGAAATGCAGCAGCAGCTCGAGTCAGAGATTTCTTGAAGATGAACCCGCCAGAGTTCCTCAACTCAAAACTAAATGAGGACTCACATGAGTTCATTGATGAGATTGTGATGATTACCCAAGTGATGGGGGTGAATGGAGTTGAGTGTGTTGAGTTGGCCTCATATCAACTGAAAGGGGTCGCACACATCTGGTTTCGATAATTGAAGGATAGAAGGGCAGCCGGAGCAGTTCCTATCACTTGGGAGGAGTTCCTTGTTGCATTCCTAGATCGGTTCTTCCCTCGTGAGATGAGGGAGCTGAAGGCAGACGAGTTTGTGAATCTTAAGAAGGGGAGGATGACAGTAAAGGAGTATTCCCTTGAGTTCATTCGCTTATCAAAGTACGCCCTAGAGTTAGTGGTTGATCAGCGAGCGCGGGTGAGCAAGTTTTTCCACAGGGTGGAAGGTTATTTGGACAAGGATTGCAGGACCGTTATGCTCCATCAAGATATGGATTTCCCTTGGATAGTATTATATGCCCAGCATATGGAGGCGGCGCATATGAGGGAGAGAGAGTCCAAGAAGGGCCAGGACTGATAGCTACAGATTCTCTCAGCCGAGGTCAGGTGGTGGGCATCGACAGTAGACCCACCAGAGATCTTTAGCCCCAGCATCTTCAGCATTGAGTGTTCCATCCATACCTAGGCACGACCATAGGGGGTGAGCATCAAGCTCTAGGGGTCAGAGCAGCAAGCACACAGATTCTAGCATCCCAGCTTGTGTCAGGTATGGTCGGGGCACACAGGCCAGTGCTTGGCAGGTTTAGGTGCTTGTTTCGGGTGTGGGCAGCTCGAACAAATGCTCAGAGATTTCCTAGTAGCGAGACACGGCCATGATGGGGGTCGAGGCCCAGCTTCCAGTTTAGTAGCTCCACCCGCACGCTTGATGAAGGGTGTATTTACGCACTTCATAAACATATTTTTACCCATACTTTACTATGATTTGAGAAAAAATTATGTGTGTTTGCATGAGATTATGTTATATATTTGTAAAAATGGCTAACGCCTATGATTAGATGTTTTTAGGGCTAAAAGTGATGGATTTGGGTTTGTTTGAGACGTTTGGATTGAAGTTAAAGAAGAAGGAATGCACTAAGCAAGATTAAAGAAAGAAATAAATAAATAGAGTGCACTGCCACTGCTATGCGACCAGATGCATGAGGCACTGGCCTTGCTGCACTACCAAATGCGCTACACGGCCCCTGTGTTGCTCGATTCCATGCGCGAGGTGCCAGTCTGAGTGCGCGACACGGCGCAGAAGCTGCGCGATGACATGCGCAAGGCGCAGCCTTTTTAGCACTACAGCAGGTGTGAGGCGCCCTTTCACCTGCGTGATGCAGCTCGAGGCACACCAAGGGGTTTCCAATGGCCAAAATTCAACTCCTACTTCAATTATGAAAAGGAACTTTCAATCCAAAATCAAATCCGTAAAGGAACAAGAAAAGTATAAATCTACTACTATAAATACCCTTTTGTTTTCATGTAATAGCTATGTTGTTTTTAAGTCTTCAAGGAGGACTAGACTTTTAAGTCTCGTGTTTTTAGATACAAGTTTGGTGTCTTACGCTTTGAATTTTGAGACGATTGTTGAATTGTTCTTTTAAAAATTTTCATTAATCAAGTGAAGGTTCTTCCAATCATTGTTGTAAGTATTAATTTATGCTTTTATCTATGAATGCTATTAATTTACTTATAAAAATGATAGGCTAAAACCACCACAACTAGGGTTGTGGGAACCATGGTGAATTAATGAACTAGGGTTTGCACGATGTGATTCTAAACCAATACTAAATGCTTGTGTTGTATTCTCTGCATGCTTAAACATTTCTTAACGGTGCGCAACGTTACGACATGTTATTCTTTACTTTCTTAGGTCTAAGAGGTAGAGATAGGAAAAGAGAACTACAACAAAGCCTTGATCTTGATGATCATTGTATTAACTTGAGTTGTGGTCGCAGGATAGTTAAATTTGGGATATATTGATAACGGTTAATTTGAAATCGCTCATGAGACCCAATCGGGTGATTGAGTATAGTCATTCAATAGGGACTGGTCGGTTGTTTGAATGAACCTAAGTTATCAGTTCTACAACTAAATATTGGGATAGATCACTAGTGTAAAACTCGAAGTAGTTAAGGATCCATGGGGAACACTTGCCCTAGTTAATCGCATTAATTTGGAAACAACCATCAATTTCTCAACATTGTTATTTATTAATTTTACAAATTCCCCCTCTTAGAAATAATTGACTACAAAGCTTAAGCACTAGCATTCTTCTATATTCTTCCATATTCCCTATGGGATCTACTCTAATCTGTAGTTGGGTTCTTTATTAACAACGTCCGCTTCATACTTCGATAGGAGGTATGGTTTGAGCGTTATCAAAAAGTGGTGTCGTTGCCGGGGAATATGGTTTAGGATTAGATTTATTGATGATGTTTAACTTTTAGTCTTTATTTCCTATTTTTTTTTTATTTTTTGATGTGTCACAGGGAGGCGTGGTAAAACAAGCGGCCAAGATGTGACCACGGTCTCAACAGGTATCATGATGAAGTCTGAGTAATCAAGATACCTGTGTCGTTCTGCGACGTTAAATTAGGCAGTACTTGGGAGGAAACCCAAGATAATTTTTTCGCATTTATGTGTATGTTCAAGTGTGCAGGTGATAGCTCATAATTTTCAATAAAACAATTTGAGCATGAAATACATAGATGGGGGAAGTTGTTCTTACCCCCACAGACGACGAGTAGTGGAGGCCCAGAGAGTTCTTCTTGTACTCTATTACTTTATGCTTATTTATTTTAGAACTGGAGACTATGTAACTAATTAAGTGTGGCATGGGAGAAATGAACTTCATATAACCCTGCATTCCTTAATTGCTAAATTTGCACATGGTAGGCCTAGTTTTTTTGGGATTTATGATTCATACATGCTTGTGGGTTTGTAGTTTTCTTTTTCGTTTTATTTTATTTTGGGTTCCTCCGATTTTTGTTTTCGGTACTTTTCCGGTGAATGGTCCCTTAGAACCGACTAGAGAGTCTAGATTTTTTATTTTTTAGTCATTGAGTCATGACTTTTCCCGATGATGGATGGATGACGACTGTCTTAAGGGTAAATTAGTCATTAGGAAGAACAAGAACTTGGATCCTACGAATTCTAGGTGCTTCACTTTAGGTATCATTGAGACTTTATTCAATTCACTCAAAAATGCATGAAAAAGGTAGAAATACTTAATCTTTTGGGAACTTGACTCTTGGGCTTGAAAAAAAAAAGGGCTTAATAATGTTATGCATGCAATATGAATATATGTGTTTATTTGATGTTGATTTTCATTGTTAAACCATCTTGTGCCAATGCGTGAGAAATTATTTTTGATATACTCCATGCTTGTAAATTGATCTCTAGAACTTTTCTGGTGTGTGTGCAAAGAGAAATATGAATGATGGATTTAGGAAGTGATATAGGCATTTCTTTGATAACCCTATTTTTATCATGTTATACCTACCTTGATTGTAATTATCCTAGTTAGCCATATTGAGTCTTAGCCTATTCTTTTGATAGCCATATTATAAGCTTGAATCCCTTTTTGTTGTATTAACTTAAATTTGATCCAAATGACTCCTAGAGCACTTTAATGAAAAAAAAATTATATGAAAGGAGCATAATTGGAGAAGTGAAGGGAAATGCTAAAGAGTGTGGTGGATTAGAAGAAACGAAAAAGGTGAAATTTTGCTAAACAAGGAGGGTGATTGTTAGTAAGAAAACAAAAAGAAGAAAGAGCTTTGAAAAATTGAAGATAAAAAAAATATATGTGAATGAGCTCAATGATGAAAAGAAAAATCCCCACTAGTCATATAAGTTGAAAAATTGAAAAATAAAAGGAGGTATAAGGAGAAAATTTTAAAATTGAGGAAAGTGCTAAAAAATTTAAAGTGTTGTGAAGTATTAAAGTGCTTAGGGAGATTAGTCACTATCTTGGACTAGTAGTCCCTACCCGTCCCTCAGCCTACATTACAACCAAATTAAAGTTCTAATTGATCCTTGATTCATAATTCTATATTAGCGGTGTATTACACTTAAGGCAAGCCTATGGGTCATATTTTGCATGTATGTTGAGTTCTTTTGTGAGAGTGAGCGGAAATTATTTTATTTATGCCTAAGTTAATCTTATTCTATATCTTGTGTGAGAATGGGCATCTCTCCAAATTGTGAGGTACACAATGGTAAGACTTTGATTTAATCTTGATTTCTAAATTACATATAATTCATGTTGGCCCAAAATATGTCTTGATGAGTTAGTTTTCAAAAGCTAAGTGATTTTGAACTTTGACATTTTAACGTTGATCCTATATGCATGCGAGTGAGTTATTTGAGCTTCATTGATTTGTCTCATGATCCTAAGTGTAAATAAACCTATTCGTAGGTTGAATTTTATGCTTAATTGTTAGAAGGGAAGTAGTAGATTGTTCAAGGACGAATAATAATTTAAGTGTGGGGTGCTGATGAAGGGCGTATTTACTTACTTCATAGATATATTTTTACCCGTACTTTACTATATTTTGAGAACAAATTA
>JACEIK010003512.1:25390-39006 GCA_018107945.1 Datura stramonium | reverse complement strand
TATTACTTTGGGACCTCCCTTGTGAGTTATCCCCTGCCACGATTGGGCCCCGAACATGATATTGACATCATGGAATCGTCCTTAGCCCTGGCAAGGCTTTGTACGACTCTACGCACTTGAGTGTGATAGTTGGGACTACGTAAGCTCTATCGTGGTATGTCGGTTAAAAGAAGAGTCTCTCATTGCTCCTAATGATTTCAATTATGCACATTTATCACTCATATTGTATGTATCTATACATATTCTAAAGCAGGTTTGACTCAATGTTCATCTTTACTTATGACTATCAGATTTTAGCTTTGGGCCAATCAATTCGGTTATGATGTTAGTTTATGTTGAGAACATGTTTTTGGAAAGATAGCCGCAAGCCCAACTCTCAGATTCTTATTTTGTTTATGTTTTATATCATGCATGTCTTTAAATGATTTTACTTATTCAAGCGATTTTACTTACCTTGCATACTCGGTATATTCCATGTATTGACCACATACACTATGCTGTATCATTTCATGATACAAACCCCGGCACTCAAACCCATTCTCTTCCTTTGCCAGCCTTTCAGAGTTAGCATCCTACGCCTGTTGGTGAGTCCTCATCTCCAGAGGACCATGTTCTGTCAGACTTATTTATGTACTTTTAGTTTTTAGCTTTAGCGAGTTAGTTGGGGTCTTGTCCCATCAACTTATCAGACTTAGAGGCTTTTCAGATTATAGAATGTATTCAGCTTCAGATTCATGTATTTCTGATGTTATGTTTATTTTAAACTTCCTCTAATATTATCATGTTAATGCTTCTGCTTTATTGATCGAGTTAGATGTATGTTTATGCCATGGGTCGACTTGGGGTCTCTCGTGGCTCTTTGTCCCGTGTCTCGATCCGAGCCTCCGTCCGGGTCGTGACAAAGAAAGATACCAAGGGGAGATATTTTAACACCCCAAAACTTTCCTAGACTAAACTCAAACCTTACAAGAAAAAAATCCAGAAGAAACCAGAAAAGTTGCCTCAAAACGACTGAGATAACAAGTCGTGGTCAGCTCCAATGATCCGTTGTCTCAGTCGTGATCAGCCCTGCCTTGATCCTTCGGCAACAAATGGGACATGGAATGACCCACTGTGAGAAACAATGAGTCGTCCTGTCACACGTTGGTCCCCAGCTCAGAACTCCTCTTCTAGGAACCCATGACTCAGCCAACGAGTCGTCATGTGATACAATGAATCGTGGTGTGAGTCGTTAGTTAGGATTCCCAGAAACCTTCTTCAGTGACGACGAGTGGAAACAACAACCCATTGTATCACACAACGAGTCATTGTAACCCCCCGTGGTGGCAAGTTCAAGGATTTTAGGAACCTTTCTAGTGGAGGTGACCACTCGACACAACAACTTGTTGGGTCTACCAATGAGTTGTTGTGTTGCCCGTTGTCTGAACTAACGACCCATTGGTTCATCCAATGAGTCATGTTCCCTCTTGTTGCCAGTTCCACTGCGCCCAGAACCCAGGCCTTAGGACAAATGACTGGTCCCAACGAGTCTTGGTCTCAACCAATAACTTGTTGAGTGACCTGTTGGTCCCTGTTGGCAGTTTTTCCAGATTTTTCCCCAGGGATATTTTTATAGTTTCCAACCTTTTTAATCCCTAAATTATATCATTTTAGGTTATTTTTAGGAAATTTAGAGGGGTAATCAATGATTACTTCACCCCTCTCATCCCCTCAGAAAAATCAGATCGTAATTATTCTCTTAGAAAAACTCTGAGCAGGAGCCAGGGCACCTGAAATTATCCTCAGATTCTCTAGAGATTTTCTTTGGGATCTCTTCACAAGTTATGTGGGAAATTCAACAAGGAAATTGTTCTTCCCTTGTGTCCCCAAAACCCTTCCTTAATATTTTATCAGTTATAGACCTGAGGTTTTGAAATTTAGAAAGTTTCCAGACAAAATTTTATAAATTTCAGGTGGAGTATTATCCATATTATTAGCTTCTATGTTTTTTTCCTAAATTCGTAGAAATCATGTGGAAACTAGCTCCTTGTGAAATGATTCAACCCTAGCTTTTGAATGCAGTATATTAGGGTCTAGCATAATTGAGTAGTTAATCATGTTGCTTGACTCTACTAGTGTTGGGATTCCCATATTGCTAAAATTAGTTGAAATCTCAGTCAATTGCATGCTAGTCCAGTTTCAGTTAGAATGTTAGCATGTTTAGTATTTTTCAGAAATGTCAGCTGATCGTTTGACTACCGTGTTTTCTTGAGGTATCGGTGGTGCCTCCCAGTTATCAGTCATTAAACTCAGATATCAGTTATCAGATTCTAGTGGTTCTTTAGACAGTTACAACGCTTTCAAATAAGCAGCTTTGGTCAGTCTTAGAACACCAGTTATAGAATCTAGTCTGATAAGACTCTTAGGGTACTTCCAGATAGGTACCCCTGACTTAGTCTTGGACCCCAATTTCGAGCTATCAACTTAGTAGTCAGACTAGGACTATCCAGTAGGAGTAGGAATTGGCACCGAGCGGACCAGGGTTCCAGCGCACCCAGGTTCCCAGAACTACGTTGCCACCGTAGTTTATTTTATTGGCCCTATGGCCCCAGACTTGTGATCACCTAGTTCATGTCTTTATACCTTGGCAAGGTATATTGGGTCCTACAGATGGGGTGTATACATCGAACTCCTCATTTAGCTCACGTGGTTATATGTTGGTTATAGCCTCTCCTACTAGTTAGTACAGTTTCAGTTTAGCTCAGCTCAGTACAGTTTCATATTTACTCAGTTAAGTTCAATTCAGTAGAGTTAGCTCATATCAGTATCTCAGATTTAGGGCATGTTTATGACCACCAACCTGGGTCATTATTGATTGTATCAGTTATATATTCAGTTGTTCAGTTTTCAATATTTCAATTGGTCATTACATGTCATTACAGTTCAGTTATTTGTTCTTTATGTTATATTTTTCTACCACTTACTCAGTACATTCAAAGTACTGATGCATACCTTCTATGTTGTATGTATCATGATACAGGCGCAGGTTCTCAGCTTCAGCACCATAAGTAGATCTTCTTCAGGTGATATTAGCAGTAGCAGTGGTGAGTCCTCTTCTTTCGAGGATGATTTACTTTTGCAGTTATTTTAATTTAGTTAGACTTTAGAGTTAGTTGAGGACTTGTCCCAGCAACTCTTCATTTGTAGATGGCTTTCAGACATAGATTCATATATTTAATTTTGCTTTCAGATGTATAGACTTTTTATCATTTAGCTCTCTTAAATGGTTTTATTATTTAAGCTTCCGCTATGATTACTCAGATTACCAGTGTTATGATAGACCATGGGTTGACTTGGGATTACTTGTGACTCCAAGTACCGTGTCTCATCCAGGGTATAGACTCGGATCGTGACACGCTTGGAGTCATTCACGGTTCTAGATCCCGTGTCTCGGCCCGGGGTCTTAACTCGAGTCGTGACACTAAACCCTTGACAACTAAGGTTGTGGGAACAATAGTGGAATAACAAACTAGGGTTTATAAAAAGTGATTCGAAATCAACACAAATGCTTGTATTGTTCTTTTCTTTATGATTAATATTTCTTAATGGTGCACAATGTTAGGACTAGCCCAAATTCTCTTGTTGGTTGAACCTAGAGAAGTAGAGATTAGAAAAGAGAAGAACAACAACGCCTTAAAATTAAGTTTCATTGAATAATTCGAGCTGCAGTCGCATGAAAGTTAACTTGGAACTATTGATAAAAGTTAAAGTGAAATCCCTCACGAGACCTAACCTGGTGATTTAGTAAAGTCATCTAATAGGGATATATCAGTTATTTGGATTAACGTAGTTTATCGGTTCTATAGACTAAGTATTGGGATAAATCACGAGTGTAATAATCTGACCTAGTTAAGAATCCATGGGGAATACTTCCCTAGTTAACTGCATATCTTTGATCACAACACTAATTCACCATACGTCACTTGATTATTTATTTTAAAACCCCCCTCTAGAAAAGAATTGAACTAAAAGTCTAAATACTAGCATTAGTCTATATCTTAACTATATTTCCTATGTAATCGACCTCAACCTTGTTGGGTTCTTTATTTACAACGTCTATGTTATACTTCTTTAGAGGTGTAATTTGAGCATTATTAGGACCTAGAACCACGAATGGCTCAAAGCTAACCCATGGTATATGCATATCATAAACATAAGCATAAGAACAAAGAAGAGGCAAGTCATGAGATATAACATAAACATAATAAGTCTGAGATATCATATAGTGCAAAACTAAGACAACATGAGTCAATCTGCTGAACATCTAAACATGATAGTATAAAAGGCTCTAAAACACATGACGAGCTGAAGGGATAGGCCCCCAACTAGCTCTACCAAATCTTTAACTAAAATGACTAAAAGAAAGCATAAGACAAAACTATCATCCTGGGGTGATGGGGACTCTCCAATCAACTGTTGAATGAGGAACAAAATCGTATCTAGCCATGGGGATAAGACTGAAATCCAAACCTATATCATGAGATGATATAGCACAAAAGTATGTGGTTAGTACTTTTGATGTACTGAGTATGGAGAATAAGTAAAACATGAGAATAAGGATAATGTGCTAAAAATCATGATCATTATATAGTCACAAAACATGAGATTTTCGTCATAAAATGGATTATAATGACCCAAAGTTTTTAAAACAATATCATAGAGCTTAGAAAGTTTGAAATCATAAATAAAACTCATAAACTTTTCAATGGGACACAAAATCAATAATTCAATGCATCATAAAAATATGGACCTAAAGAGAGGTGGGAGATTCTCATAACCGACATACTTCAAGTAAGCATGTTGGAGCCTAACTTGTAATTCTGGTTGGGAGGGTGTTCAGACCTTGCAAAGGGTAAGAACCATGAAGGCATGAATTCACTCATGAGACCATTAGGGCAAGGGAGACACTTGCAACTGACCAGGACCAGTTCATACCTACGGTGACACATAGTTCTGAGACCTGAGTGCACTAAAATCCCAGCCTACTCAGTGTTATATACTGCTTCCAAAACATGCATAGTGCTCATAATCATTCTTGAAATGTGGTAGATTTTCATGGGCTAGTTTAGAAATCATGTAGATCCATAAATTTCTTGAAATATGTGATCTAGCCATGAAAACTATGCTGAAATTACAGTCATGATACATAACCTTGAAATTCATGAGATTTATACATAATTGAGTAAAACATGCTAACTTGAATATAGAGAATCATAGGAGTTTTGCAAAGAAATAAACCCAATAATAATCACTAAAATAAATTAAGAATCATGAGACAATCAATCCATAAAAGAATTTTGAGTTTTTGCATAAAAAGAGTTCTAACCCTAGAAATTCATGAAATTCAAAAATTAAACATGGAAGAATTGAATTTGTGGAATTAATCTTGGGTTTGGGAATAAGGGCGAAATAAATATCTTATTGATGATCCCACATACTTGGTCTTGAATAGTTCTTGACTTAAACCTGATACCCAAGAGAATTTGAGAAGATGAACCATAGTTTTCTTGAGAGCCTTTAAAGTTTGATTTTGAATCTACGGTGTTTGGCGAGGGGAATAGGTTTTTAGGCTAAGTGAAACCCTCTAATATCCCCTTTAGTAAATCCAAAATGACCTGTTTTAGGAGTTAAAATTATAGGAAGTTATAAATATCCCTGGAAACTCATAATTAAAAATTGTCGACCAGTCCTCACGGATCATACACGAGTCTTTGGTCCTAACCACGACTCATGGTGACCATTAGTAACTAATACACCCTTTTTCTCACTTTATTATCTTCTCCTAATGGCTCATCAGAACAATCTATTATTTGGTCCAACAAGTCGTTCCTTTTCTCGTTATACCATCTCTCCACGACTCATGGTATGGGCTCATGATCTACAGGAGAAAATTGGCAAGTTTTTACACTTCCTTAGGACGAGATATATCACGACTTGTAATTTTACCCCATGATTCATTGTATAAGTCATTACAACTAGATCATTAAAACTCACTATCTTCTTACCACGAGTATGACCACGACTCGTGATCTCACTTTATGAGTCGTACTATGGGAAAAATTTTCTACTCTGCTAGTTTCCTACTTCATGTCTAGGATTTGGTCTTAGGGACTTTTGGGGTGTTACAATTAATAGGGCTAGATTCAATTCATGAGGCTATAGAGAAGGTTCAGCCAATCAGAGAGAAAATCGCTCAAAGTTGTTAGAAATCCTATGTGGATATAAGACGGAGAGAGCTTTAGTTTGTAGTAGATGATTGGGTATTTTTGAAAGTTTCACCCATGAAGGGGGGATGAGATTTGGTAAGAAAGGGAAACTTAGTCCCTGATATATTGGTCCTTACTTGATTCTGAGGTGTATTGGCAATGTGGCCTATGAGATCGAGTTACCTGTAGAGTTGGCATCAGTGCGTTCAGTCTGTCATGTATCACGACCCAAATGGTTGTGATTAGCACCCACACTTACCCCCCGATGGGAGAACCAACGATTGCCAATAACTATCCCGTCATCAACCATACAAGAAAAAATAACAATGTAATAAAATGAAATTTACTGTAATATTCGAAAATTGTATTAACCAACTAAACGCAAAAACAGCAAAATCTTCCCCAGATTTAAAAGTCATTGCACTTAAACATCTAACTTCATTCTGAAAATTTTTAAACTAAAACAAAAAGAAATGTGAAGAGTCTGAAAGAGAGACATCTTTATCGAAGGAGTGGGACCGCCTGCCATCAAGCTCGCTCACCTTTCAAGAACTCTCTACTATTATAGGTAGGGATGAGAAGAGCTTCCTGAATTGTATTCTTCACTCAGAAAAGAAATGTAGGAGCAGGGTTAGTACAAAGCACAGTACTGGTAGGCATCATCGGTCGACCTCACATATTAACATATAAGTAAGACAATAATAATATGAAACCAGTCCTAAACATCATACATAAGTACAGTAAACATTTCAAGTACACTGACTCTGCATAGGTGACAATTGACCTGCTCACTAGATTGGGCCTCTCGCTGCAGCAGTCTCTTGATCACTACAGCGGTCTCGCCGAAGTGGAATAAGTTCTGCTGCAGTGGTACTGCTTGAGGCAGTAGCTCAACTTAGTTGCACCTTTTTCAGCTCATAGTTTTCAATAGTTCACACCCTCTATATTTCATTCAGATATAACAAGAGTATTGACATCAAATAATAACAATCATCTCAACATGCAGTTTAAAGTATTCATCACAAAAAGATCAACTCAGCATCTTTAGTCATCACATCGTATCACACTTAGTATCTTTTCCCACTTTTCTCGTTCAAGTTACAATTATAGGATCACCAACTCAACTCAACCACTTAGCACATACTCATTCCAATACTTTAACATGATTAAAAGCACACCATAAAATAAAACAAATGGTGATATGTTAGGCACACACCTCCGCCATATCACCATAAACACTCTGTCATCAAAATCGTTGTACACACATGTTAGAGAGTCTTAATTATGCCTTTTCAGTCATGATCTGTAGGGAACTCTAGAAATTTATGTATTGTATCGGCGTGGTACCCACTCCCACTCATATGCTCATCCGGATACTCCCCTCGTACACGAGCCACTCGACCAATATCGCTCACCTAGATGCTCTCCTCAGATACGAGCCTCTCATCTTAGGATATTATTACTATCCATAACCATTCTCATTCAACTGAATATATAGGGTGAATTCTTTAAACACTCAGGAGTTTACAATCTACTTCCTCACTTGCATAAGTACAAACCATCAAACATCTCAATTACAATGCAAAGGAACTTTAGTTAATAACTTTCATAACAATTCACAGATCACATCATAACCATATTACTTCTACAGTTTATTCAATAGTAAAGCTTAATTACAGGTAATGTCTGACCAATCACATATCATTAAAGCAAAAAACTTACATACCATTAAATAGGGTGTAGTTCCATTAAATCATAACCTGCCTTAATTTTTGGGTACGGAAAGTCATCTACTCCACAGGAGCCTTGCCCTTTCTCAATGCCTTGAAATGTTTGAAATCTACAACAATAATAGAGAGTAATGTCATACTTTAATCTTTGAAAAAGGGTCTTAGAAGTTCAAACCCTACCCTTCAGGGTATTCTTTAAGGTAGAAATCCCTATTTTACCAAGTTCTAGGAATCAATTCCCGCATAACCCACATTCTCTAACAAGTAAACCTCGGGGAACGATCATTACTCCTCAAATTTCTAATCACATCACCCCATTAACTCCCTATGATACATACCTAGTCTATTAACCTAGGGTTTTTGCAATCCTAAAGATCCACCATTAAAGGTTCTTTATAAATTCTAAAGTCAACAATTACCCATTATTGAGATATGGGATCAAGAGTATTACCTTGGGAGATGAATTCACCGCTCTAGAGAGAAAAATCACCTTCTAACCCTTTTGATCGTGTTTTTGAAAATAATGGGGTATAAATCTAGAAATTACACTTAAACCCACTTTCTAATTTTCATCGTCCACTGCATATATCCACTACAGCGGTCATATATCCACTGCAGCGGACCCGCTACAGTGATCATGATATCATTACAACGGATCTGGTGGTTAATTCCCTAGTCCATTATGGCGGAACTCCGACCGTCGCCACGGTCTCGTTGCAACAGTTCCACGAAACCAGTAGCTCCCTTAAAAGTATATTTTTAACACTTAGCACATTTCACAATTATTTTCTTCAGATTCTAGCTTTTTTTAGAGTTCTAATTATGTTTTCCTTCATAACAATTTATGGGTCATTACATCATATATCTTGAAGAAGTGCATTGGCCACCCAGCTCTAGTTGTACCACTAAAGAGTATTGGTGTAAGGTTCTAGTTGAGATCTTGATTGGCAAGTATGTAAGTTGAGAAATAAGGAAGTCTGTTTAGTAAAAGTCCTTTTGAGGAATCAGCTTATAGAGGGAGTTACTTGGGAAGTAGAAGTATACATGATGGCCAAGTACCCTCACCTCTTTTCTTCCAGTTCAGTTCCAACTTGAGGTAATAGTTTCCTCCTTAGTATTCTGCTTAGTTCCATGTCCTCAGTTGCTCTCATGTATTATATGCATGCATGTTTCATAAAATTAGTTCAGCGTATATAACTCAATCCGAAGTCAGTCACTCCATCAGTATCTAGTGTTTAGCATTAAATTTGAGATTGTAGTTCTTTCCCTATCTTTTCAAATTTATTAGTCTTCATTCGAGGATGAATGATTTCAAGAGAGAGATAATATAAAACCCCAAAAGTTTCTAAGATCAGACCCTAGAGTTGAAGTAGAAACAGCAGGAAAATTGAACTTTTCCCATAGAACAACTCACACCACGAGTCATGGTGTGAAGTCATGAGTCATGGAATGACTCGTGGTAAACAGTCGAAAAGATTTATAAGGTCCCAGCTACCACAACTCAAGTGATGGGTCATTGGAGGAAATGACGACCCATTATGTGGCTTGTACTGAGCAATCTGACCCACATTCTACAACTTTGCATTTCTCCTCCTAGGGACCGCGAGATCAGGCCATGAGTCGTGGTACCATATGATGAACTATACTTTCTAGTCGTGGTATGAGATTCAGAAAATGTTCCAAATAATTTCAGTGGCCATAAGTCAAAGAACGACTTATGGTATCAAAGGACGGGTTGTCCTAATGAGTCATGAGATGAAGTTCAGAAAGTGTTCAAGTTCGCTTCAGTGACCACGAGTGGACACCACAAGCCGTGGGTTAATTTAATGACTCATGGTATGATCCATATGTTAGGACTGGATGGGTAGTTTTCAATACGATTTCTCGGGGGTATTTTCATAATATTCTATTCTTTTAACTCTTAAACCAGGGCATGTTGGGTTTTATTAATAATAGACCATTTTCCCATCCCTTCTCATAACAAAGATCATTCAAGAAAATTCCATCTCTCAAGCTCTCAAGAACACCTAGGGTTCTCTTCTCAAATTCTTGGGCTCTCAAGTAGAGGGCAGAAACTCTTCATTCGAGGTATGTCGGTTTATGAGTAAGGGTTTCCTTTCAACCTTTTGTCCAACACTCAAGTCTTAAATTGTTATTTTGGTATGATTATATAAATTCATGATTTCTAAGGCTAAAATCCTTTTATGCAAAAACTCTAGATTCTTATGTGATGTGTTCTTTCATGATTTCTATATGTATTTTGCAAGTATGTTTGGGTTGAATTCTTTAAAAAAACTCCTATATGCCTCTATACTCAATTTAGCATAATTTTCTCAAACTAAGTACAATTTCAAATGATTTTCTATACTAACTATCATGGCTGCAGAATCAGCATAGTTTTTCATGACTGATTAAGTACTACAGAAATTTAGTATTCACCATGATTTTTAACTAGTCTATGCAAACCCCATCAGATATTATATATAAGTATGAGCACCTATGGATGATTTTAAGAGTAGTATTTAATACCGAGAGGATGTGAGTTCATATAATGCAAGTCCCATAACTATGTGCCACCGTAGGAAAAAAATAGATCCTCGCCAGTTGAGAGTGTCTCCCTTGCCCGAATGGGCTAATGAGTGAATTCACTCCTTCATGGTCCTTACTCTTGGTAAGGTATAAACACTCTCCCAATCATGGTTACAGGTTGGGCAACCTGATATTCACTTGGAGTATGTCGGTTATGAGAATCTACCACAATCATGAATAAGTTTCATGTAATACTTTACAGCATTTCGTACATGGCCCATTGATCAATATATGAACTTGTTTTATGATTTTCATCATGATGTCCTTACCCTCATGTTTTACTTATTTCACATACTCAATATATTCGAAGTAGTGACCGCATATTTTAGCCCCATTACTAGATATGTTCCAGTCCCTAATCATCTTAGAGTTGGTGAGTTGGGGACCTGTCGCTTCAGCTCATCAGTCATAGAGGGCTTCAGACATAGATAGTCAGATATTCAGCTTGTCAGTTTACATGATTTAATTTCATAAATGTGTTCCTATAAACTCAGACTATTTTAATTATATGATTAACTTCAGTTAGCTTCCGCTGAGTTTTGCTTGCTTATGTTTAAGTCATGGTTGTACTACAGGTTAGCTTGGAGTCATTTGTGGTTTTAGGTCCTGTGTTGCATTCAGGATCTAGACTCAGGTCGTGAGACTCAGTCCTCCTTTCACAATAATAGTGAAATTATAATTAAAAAATATGCTTATCAATATTACATACAAACTAGGTCTTACCACCTTTACATTTTTTCATTATTAATATAGTTTAATCGATTCTTTAGTCACATTACTGCCTAGGAATCCATCCTTTTTATATTAAACTCATTCAATTTATGATCTTGAATATATATATATATATATACACACACAAACCAATTGTATGCATGTATACTATTCACTAATCAAAGTCTAATCCAAAGATAAGTCATAACCTACTTGGGAGCCAAGTTGTGGCCATGAAATAGATGTAGTTTCATTTATTACCCTCAATCCAAGGTTCTTGATGGAAAATTAGCAAGAAGGACAATGAATTCTTGTTCTTTGAGAACCACCCTCCTTAATTCTTTGGTGGAATATCTTAATTTTTCTCCCAGTGCATTTTTAGTAGGAGATCCTACTTAAATAGGAATCGGGTCCTGAAACACACTTAATATCGAAATTCTGGTTCGCATCATTCAGTACAACAAATAGTTGTTGCAGCGGTCTTACTAGGGTGAAGAACGGTCCGCTGCAACGGTTTTGCCTGCCTAGGCCTACTTTAATTTCTAACCATGTACTACTCAATAGTTACTTATGTTATTCTTTTTATCCCGAAAACAAAATCATACTCATAAAAAAATTTAATTCTTACACTCGTATTACCAAGATTCTATAATGATCGGATGGGTCTTTACAAAAGAATGAGAAAAATAAAACATTAAAATATAAGGTACACCTTGTTGCACAAGAATTTTCACAAAGGCCGATATCAGTTATGACGAGACATATTCACCAGTTATGGATGCAATAACATTATATTATCTTATTGATTTTGTTGTTCATAAGAGACTTAAGATGCATTTAATGAATGTGGTTACAACCCATATTTATGAATCACTTTATAATGAGATATACATAAAAATTTCCAAAGGATTTACCATGCCTGAAACATACAATTCAAAGTCCCAGAAAATATATTCAATTAGATTGCAAAGATCATTTTATGGTTTGAAGAAATCAGGATGTACGTAGTATAACCACCTTAGTGCGTATTTATAAAATGAATATTATATAAATGATATCATTTGCTCATGTATTTTTATAAAAAAAAAAATCGGAGTTTGTTGTACTTGTTATTTATGTTGATGATATAAACCTTATTGAAATTCCAACATAACTTCGAAGAGCAATTGATTATTTAAAGAAAGAACTTGAGATGAAAGATCTTGGAAAGATAATATTATGTCTTGGTTTGCAAATTGAACATTTGACAAATGGTATTATTTTCATCAATCTACCGCACAGAAAAGGTGTTAAAACGGTTTTACATGGTGAAGTACATCATTAAGTACTTCGATAGATGTTCGATCACTTGATGTGAATAAGGATCCCTTCCAACTTCAAAAAAATGAGAAAATTCTTGGTCCTGAAGTGTCATATCTTAGTTTGATTGGTGCACTAATGTATCTTGCTAATACTGCAAGGCTTGACCTAGCGTTTTCAATTAATTCGTTAGCAAGATAGTTCTGCTCCTACCAAGAGGCACTGAAACGGAATCAAACACATATTACGGTATCTAAAAGAGATTACAGATATGGACTTATTTTATTCTAACAATTACAGTCCCAATCTTATTGGTTATGCCAATGTAGGATATTTATCTCATCCACACAAAGCTTGATCTCAAGCAGGGTACGTGTCCATATGTGTAGATATTGCCATATCTTGGCAATCTACAAAATAGTCTATTATGGTTATTTCATCAAAATTATACTGATATAATAATTGTCCATTAAGCAAGTCGAGAATGTGTGGCGGAGGTCAATGATACATCTCATTCGAGAAAAATATGGACTTAAATATGACAAAATAGTCAAGATTTTATACAAAAATAATGCACAATACATAGCACAATTAAAGGGAGGATTCATAATGGGAGATAAAACGAGCCATATTTCACCAAAGCTTTTCTTCACACATAATCTCCAAAAAAATGGTGATATGAATGTGCAACAAATTCTTTTGAGTTATAATATAGTTGATTTATTTTTCAAGTCTCTACTAACTACAACTTTAGAGAAGATGGTGTACAAGATTGTGATGTGAAGATTCAAGTTTCTGAATTGATGTTCTCATCAAGGGAAATTAGTATGTGTTGTACTCTTTTTCCCTTGCAAGTTTTTATCCCAATGGATTTTATTGTTACGTTTTCAATGAGGTAGCCAAAATGCGTATTATTAGATATGTGTACTCTTTTTTTCTTCACAAGAGGTTTTTTTATTGGGTATTTTCTAGAAAGGTTTTAACGAGACACATTATCTACCAAATAGACATTCAAGGGAAAATATTATAAATTTATTTGTAT
>JACEIK010003512.1:5891-22280 GCA_018107945.1 Datura stramonium | reverse complement strand
AATTTTGACTTTTTTTTTCTCAGAAAAATGGATTAAAATAAATTCTAACTTTGCCCGAAATAATTGTTATATACTCCAACTTTGCGAGGGTCCTATGACCCCCTGAACTATTCTAAGGTAAAATGATTACCTTCTTGAAAAGTCAAAATCATATTTATGTCCAGGAATAGAATACATGTGTCTGACACTATATTTACCATTTAAGTCCCTTTTTTTCACAAATTTTCCTAATTCTTCTTTATTTTTCTGCCCTTTCTATTGTTCTTCTATCACTAACACCTAACATCTAAACTTAAATATTTATTAGATAGAGGCTTTCACATTAAAATCCAACAAAAATATCTCAAAAATTTACCTCTCAGACTAAATCAACAGAAACATCTTTGAGAAATTTAATCCGTAGACAACCCAAATCATCTAAAAGTTTAAATTTCCCACATCAAGTTGTAGCAAATGTTGTTCGGACATCATTCCGATGGATCTAAAGATTAAGAACTACAAATTTTATTTAATTTTCAATTGGATTTTGAGAAACAAAGAGGAGATGAAATAAATAAATAAAAAAAAAGGATCGCAGAAGTTGAAGAGAGAGACGGTGGTGTTCGATGAATTTTTGATTATCTATTAGTGATTAATTATTTATTGTTGTGCAATGATTTTTTTTAGACTTTGGAGAAGAAAAATTATGGAAAATAGGAGAAAAATAGTTGTTTCAGAGGAAGAGATGCGGTAATGACTTCAAATGGTGGCTGAAAAATCCAACAAAGGGGATGAAGAGAAATATAATGAAAAAGAAAAGAAAATAAAAAACGAAAATAAATAATAGATATTTCATAAAAATTGCGTATAACATAAATTTTAAATAATTTTTTTTCTTCTCTCACTCTGAGAGCGAAATGCAATCTCTTTGCCAACTCAGCACCTAGGAAGGTAATAATTTAACTTTAAAATACTTCAAGGGGTCATAGAACTCCCCACAAAATTAGAGTGTGTAACGACTTTTGACAAACTCAGAGTGTGTTTTAAACCTTCTTTTTCTTCGTATTCAGGTTTTAATTTCTCTACTCATCTTTTTTTTTCCCTTTTCTTTTTTCTCATTTTTGTTTATTCTTTATCTTTTTTCTTCCTTTTTCGTTCATTTATTTATTTTATCAAATCACACTATTCTTTTTCTTTTTTGCCATAATTTTATTTCATGTTTGCTTTTTTTTTATCTTTCTATTTTCCCCTTTTCTTTTTTCTCGTTTTTTGTTTATTCTTTTTCTTTTTTATTTTTACTTTATTTATTTATTGTTTTTTCTAATTTTTTTTAATTTTTTTTATGTTTTTCTCTATAATATATTTTCATTTACTTTTTTTGCTCATTTTCTTTATTCTTCTTTTTTAATTTCTAGTAATTTTCATTGAGGTTTGCTTCAATCTCTTAATAAGAAATTCCTCAATTTTTCATGATACCATCATAGTATATCTGTATACAATCACGTTATCATGGAGGACTGCTTCAATCCTTCGATAAGATACTCCTCAATCCTCAGTGATACCATCACAATATATATATACACTATCATGGTATCATTGAGGTTTGCTTCAGTCCTTCAGTGAGACACTCATCAGTTCTCCATGATACCATCACAATATATCTATACATTGATATGGTATTATTGATGATTGACTCACATAAAATTTCATATATTGAAACTCCTCAATTCTCCATTGTCATGACTCGATTGTCGTGATTGACACCTACACTAAATCCCCCAGTGGACAAACCAACGATTTTCAACCATTAGCCCAAAATTGATCATTCACAAGAAAACAAAATATGACAATTAAATTAATCATCAAAAGAAACCGTATCAAAACAAACTTCGCTATAAATTTCAAAACATGATTGTCATTACACCAAACGTCTCCTTGCAACTTTACGAAATGCTAAGTCTAAAACGTAAAGGAAAAGTCAAATGTCTGAAAAAGAAAGACATCCTCGACAGGAGAGCGGTAATTCCTCCTTGTTCAACTCATCTCTCAAACTCCGATGCTGCTTTATAGGTGAGGACCTAAGGAACTTCCTGGATCAAATTCTACATTCAGAAAAAAGTATCGGTGTAGAGTGAGTACAAAGCACGATACTGGTAGGCATCATCGTTCGACCCTAAATAATAACAAATATGTACAGTAATAATAGTACAAGACCAGTCTTCAACATAAAAAGAACCTATAGAACATTTCATACAAAAAAGCTCCACTTAGGAAAATAGTCGGCCTGCTCACTGGATTGGGCCATTCGCTGCAGCAGTCATTTGACAGCTATAACAGTCTCGTTGTAGAGAAAAGGTTTCCACTGCAGCGATACTATCTTAGGCGGTAGTTTGACTATGCTGCACTTCCCAGTTCTTCAGCTTAACAGGTTCATTATTCACATAATCCACCAATATCTCTCAGATAAACATGCTTACGAACAATAATTAACATCATCAAGAATCACTCACGAGTTCAACAGGAAATATGGCAGAAACCATTCATCAATTCCGACATTGTGACAAGTCACACTTAGAACTAGAGACATGTTCTTCAATATCCAAAATCACGTAACATAACTGTAATTAACACAAACTCTCTGCATATTTTTCATACACTTCATTTGCATATAAGGACAACACCACATAAGTAACGTACATAATAAGAAAACCAAAGATAACATGGAGGGCACACGCCTCCACCATCTCACTATATATACTCAATCACACAATCAGTGCAAACACATGCCAGAGAATTTTATTTCTGTCCTTCCAGTCGTGACCTATAAGGGACTCTAGAATTCCATGTACCGTACCGGTGTGGTACTCACTCCCACTCATATGCTCGTCTGGATTCTCCCTTCGGACACGATCCACTAACCAATAATATTTGCTCGCCCGGATACTCCCCTCGAGCTCGAGCCTCTCATTTCAGGAAATAGTTAATATTTCAACCATTCTCATCCTTAACTCACAACAAGGTGCATTACATAATCGAAACCATATACGTGAATAACTCTATCAATTCATCAGAGTCTACGCTCCATTCCCTCACTTTCTCAAATACAACATAAGTTCACATGATAGATTCATAACATGAAGTTCATTACACACTTCCACGTGACCTCAATAATAGATTATATTCATCTCATATCAACATGATAATTTTCATTTATTCACATAAAAATTGCTCATAACAAGGAATTTTTGAAGACCAATCAAATATAATCATTACATAAACATAGAAGCCATTACGCAGTGTTTAACCCTATAACCATACTACCTCGATTTCAGACATGAAGAGTCAATTACTCCATTGGAGCCTTGCCCTTTCTCACAGCCTCGGAGTGCTCATAATCTACAACAAATAAAGAGTAATTCATTACTCCCTCTTCGAAATAAGGGTTTTAGAAGATCAAACCCTCCCCTTCAAAGCACTTTTGAAAGTGAACCCCAATTCTACTAAGTTCTAGATGTAAATTCTCACATAACCCCCATTCTCAATAATAATCTTAGGGAGTGAACAAAACTTTTCAACATCAACCCAAATCACTCCCCTCCCCCACTCTACTAACCCTATAATCCATCCCTAGTTCAACAGTCTAGGTTTTTCTCTACAAAAACTCCCACCATTAAAGATATATAAGGAATCTGGGATCAACATTACTCATTGTAGAGATAGAAAGACGAAAATTTTACCTTGGTGAAGGGTTTCACTGCTCTGGAGGGTTTTTCCTTTGTTTAGACCTTTTGATCATAATTTGAGAATAATGGGATAAAACCTCATAATTCCCACTTAAAATCCACTTTCTGATTTCCATCATCCACTGCAGCGGTCACACTTCTGCTGCAGTGGACCCGCTATAGCGGCCATAGGGTCACTGCGGTGGTCCCAGCGGTTACTCCCTCATTTCGCCACGGTGGGACTCCGACCGATACCACGGTCACACTGGAGCGGAAATCCCACTGCTACAGCGGTCCCCGGTGTCATGACCCGAACATAGGCCCAGATCGAGATACGGAATAAGGTACCTCGAGGGACTTCGAGTTGACCCATGGAATGAACAATCAACTAACTCAATCAATAAAAGTGGAAGATTCGACATACATAATATGGCGGAAGTCTAAACATGGCATAAGATCTGAAATACATCACATGCGTTTAAAGTTGAATATACACTATGTCCGAGAAAGCCTCTATCACAGAAAAGTTGATAGGACAAGACCCCAACTAAATCTCTAAACTGAAAGTGAAAATACACCAACATAACTAAAATAAGGAAGGGCCCTCGACATATGAGGACTCACCAACAGAAACTGATGCTACTCCGAAGCTGGCTAGGGTCGAGGCTGAATCTGAGTACTGGGCCTGTATCATGAAATGATACAGCATAGAGTATGCGGTCAGTACGTGGAATGTACCGAGTATGCAAGGTAAGTAAAATGAATATAAAATACAAAAAAGTATGTAAGAGTTGGACAACATGATCATAACATAAATATCATAATGTAACATGAGGCTCAACGTTTCAAAACATTCGTAAATCATTCATAATCATACTCACGAGAGAAAAGCTTTATTAAGCATGACTTGAGCCAAAGTATATAATCATAATCATACATAAATCATGTGGAATAGTGGGAGATTCTTATAACCGACATGCCCCATATGAGCACACATGGAGCCCGACCTGTAAACCCCTAGTCGAGAGGGTGTTCATACCTTGCAAAGAGTAGAACCATGAAAGGCGTGATATCACTCATGAAAGGCCCATTTGGATCAAAAGGAGATAGTGTCAAGGGAGGTCCCATCATGACCTACGGTGGCACGTAGTCCTGAGATTTGGCAGAACTTAGGCCTCGAACCTACTCGGTGTTAAATACTACTCCCAAATCATATAAAGTGCTCATAGGATAATATATATGATATTCATAGGCTAGTTAATTCATGATATTCATAAGCATTCTTGAAATACATAAACTAGACATGAAATAAGGCCCGCGAGTCGGTCATGATCATAAATCGTAAATCATGAGATTCATGCATACTTGTAAAACATGTATATACTTAGTAATTATAAATTCATGATTAGCATTTGAGTAAATCCCTATCATAAATCATCAATCATGATGGGTTAAAGAACATCAAAATTAAGGTAAAATCATAAGTCAATTTATCATAGAACATGTATGATTGGGCATAGTTTTATAGAGATTTAGATTAATAAATTTATAATCGATTTAGTTGTAAAATATGATGTGGTACATGAGATATATTAACCCATAGATAGATCATTAGGATTCCATAAGAATTTGAGATAAAACCCCATAAGATTCCAAATAGAATTTTATGAATTAGGAGAGATTGGGCATGTATGTGAACGATTACACCCAATCATAACCCTATACACCAGAGAGACTTGAATTCTATCACTCCCTTAATTTCCAAAGAGGAATTGAAGAACAATTGATGAATAACCTTGGGGGTTTTATGCTTGATCACCCTCTACACTCTTGAACTTGGCATGCATGAGTTTTGAATAGGCTAGAATGACTTAACCTATTTTAATACACCCTGAAAATAGCTTAATACAACGTAGTTAGGACCCTAGGGCTTAGGAATAACGATAATACCCTTAATAAATTTGCAGTTAAAAACTGACTGCCAGTCCCAACGAGGGACTGGACAATTCGTCATCCAAGGGAACGATTCGTTGCCTACTGTCGTTATGTGCACTGCCAATTTTTCCTCAAAGGGTCCCCACGAGGGACCTAACGGATCGTGGTTGGTGACCACAACTCATGGTCACCTCTCGTGGTCTCCATTACCCAAAAAACATTATCCCTTAACCAATCTTGACCACGACAATCCCAATGAATCGTGGTGCCTGACCACGACTCGTGGGGTCCAACCATAGGGTACACTACCACTCAAACTTCTCCTTTCAATTTTCCTTGGCCATGGCTGACTCTACAAGTCGTGGGGTCTGACCACGACTCGTGGCCATGACCGTGGTGTCTTCAAAACTTAAATTCCAGAACTTAAGCTAGCTCCTTAACACGAGTCACCTAACGACTCGTGGTCACCCCCACGGGTCACAGAATGACTCGTTCTGTGATCTAGTGCAAATTTTCTAGTTTTCTCCGTTTCAACTTCCGGGTCTGATCTTAGGGCTTCAGGGCATTACAATATCTTCCCCTTGGGAACATTCGTCCTCAAATATTGAAAAGCATACAGAAAAGCAGAGAAATGCAATTATCATTTTCAAATACTGATCATTTAAGTTGAAAACTGACGGAATGACTACCTCCAAACTGAACTACATGGCTGAACGGAATTCACGAACCATATATACATACTTTGACATAAAAGAAACTTGGGCACATGAACTGAACATGAAAACTAAATAGAGTACTAGGGAAAAAACTGATACCTCAAATTGAAACTGAGCTGGAAAGGAATAGGTGCGGGTATGTAGCCATCATATCTGCTTCGACTTCCCTCGTAGCTCTTTCAACATGCTGATTCCTCCATAACACCTTGACTGAAGCTACCTCCTTGTTCCTTATCCTCCAAACATGACGATCCAATATCTCTATTGGAATCTCCTCATAGCTAAGGATGTCTCTCACACCCATGTATTCCACCGGAACCACTAAAGCTGGATCACCCAAACACTTCTTCAAGAGCGATGCATGAAAAACAAGATGAACGGAAGCTAATTCTTAGGGCAACTCCAATTCATATGCCACCTTGCTAACCCATTTTACAATCTAGTAGGGGCCAATATAACGAGGTCTGAGTTTTCCTTTCTTTACAAACCTCATCACTCCCTTCCTGGGAGACACCTTCAGAAACACCCAATCATCCACTTTGAACGCTAGTTCTCTCCTTCTCACATCGGCATTGGACTTTTGGCCACTTTGAGCTATTTTCAACCTGTCCCGTATGAGATCAACCTTCTCCATATCCTCATGGACTGAATCTAGCCCTATCATCGCAGCTTCATCGACTTCAAACCAACCAATAGGCGATCTATACCTCCACCCATAGAGAGCCTCAAATGGAGCCATCAAAATGTTAGAATGGTAGTTGTTATTGTGCGCAAACTCGATAAGAGGCAAATGATCATCCCAACTACCTTTGAAGTCAATCACACATGCTCTCAATATGTCCTCGAGACTCTGAATTGTTCGCTCCGCTTGACCATCCGCATGTGGGTGAAATGTTGTGCTTAGCTTAACCGGAGTACCCATTCCTTTTTGAAACGACCTCCAAAACTAAGATGTAAATTGGGTACCTCTGTCTGATATGATGGACAAGGGCACTCCATGCAACTGAACTAGCTCTCAAATGTATAGTTTGGCATAATTCTCCATCGAATCCGTGGTTTTGATCGGTAGAAAATGAGCGGCCTTGGTCAACCTGTCTACAACAACCCAAAGGGAGTCATATTGCTGATGAGTGCGAGGTAAACATGTTATGAAATCCATATTGATTTCTTCCCACTTCCAAGTTGGAATGCTAATATCTTGGAGCACACCTCCGGGTCTTGGGTGCTCAACCTTGACTTGCTGACAATTTAGACACTTAGCCACAAATTTTGCTATGTACTTCTTCATGTCATTCCACCAATAGACTTCCCGTAGGTCATGTTACATCTTGGTGGCACCTGGATGTATAGAATACCTGGATCCATGAGCCTCATGCAACATCCGGTTCCTCAAATCATCAACATTCGGAACACATAAGTGACCCCTTTGGAGAAGATCTCTACCTTCTGATTCTAAACGGCCTCCTTTAACTTTACCAAAATAGGGTACTCATCTTGTGTAGCTTTAATATCAGTCACCAAGGATGATTCTGATCCATTCTGAACTATAACACCGCCCTCGGTCAAATCAACCAAACGAACTACCAACCTTGCATGTCGATGCACATCCTTCACCAGCTCCTTCTTTCCCTCATCTACATGGGACACACTTTCCATGGAGAGTCTACTAAGTGCGTCTTCTACTACATTAGCCTTTTTCAAATGATAAAGGACACCATGTCATAATCCTTAAGTAGCTCCAACCACCTCATTTGTTGAAGATTGAGATCCTTCTGGGTAAACACATATTGTAGACTCTTATGGTCTGTAAACACCTCCAGTGGACCCCATACAAATAGTGTCTCCATATTTTCAAGGAAAATACCACCGCTGCCAATTCGAGACCATGAGTCGGGTAGTTCTTTTCATGCATTTTCAGCTATCTAGAAGCGTAAGCTATAACTTTTCTATGTTGCATCAATACACACCCAAGTCTGATTCTGTAAGCATGACAATACACCACGAACCGATCGGTACCCTCAGGTAGGGTCAACACTAGTGTTGAGGTGAGTCGAGCCTTCAGCACTTGGAAGCTCTTCTCACAAGCCTCCGACCATTAGAAATTTACCTTCTTCTGGGTCAATAATGGTGTCGCGATAGATGAAAACCCTTCAACAAACCTCCGATAGTAGCCAGCTAAGCCCAAGAAACTTCTTATCTAAAGGATTCACTGGTCTAGGACAATTTTTCACCGCCTCTATCTTCTGTGAGTCTACCTGCACACCCTCATTAGACACCACATGACCAAGAATGCCATAGAATTTAACCAAAACTCATAATTTCTGAATTTTGTGTACAATTGACGATCCTTCAAAGTCTGCAACACCACCCGCAAATGAGCGGCATAATCCTCCTCGCTCCGAGAGTATATGAGAATGTCATCTATGAACACAATCACGGACATGTCCAAATATGTCTTGAACACCCTGTTCATCAAGTCCATAACACCTGAAGGAGCGTTCGTCCGTCCAAAAGACATAACTACAAACTCATAGTGACCATATCAAGTTCTGAAGGCTGTTTTCGGAATATCACTCTCCTGAACACTGAGCTGATGGTATCCGGATCTGAGATCTATCTTCGAAAAGCACTTGTCACCCTAAAGTTGGTCAAACAAATCATCAATTCTAGGCAGAGGATACCTGTTCTTGATGGTGACTTTGTTCAATTGCTGATAGTCAATGCACATCCAAAAGGAACCATCCTTCTTTCGGACAAATAGAACTGGTGTACCCCATGGAGACTTGCTAGGTCTGATGAAACCCTTGTCTAGAAGGTCCTTCAACTGATCTTTCAACTCTTTTTGCTCGTATGTAGTCTTTCTATAAGGAGGAATAGATATAGGCTGCATGTCGGGTAGGAGGTCAATACCAAAATCGATTTCCCTCTCGGGAGGAATACCCGGTAGATCATCTGGAAACACTTCTAGATACTTACATACCACTGGAACTGACTGGATAGTCAGGGTCTCGGACGTAGCATCCTTAACCCTAATTAAATGGTACACTACAACCTTTAAAAATCATCTTTCTGGCCTTAATATAGGAAATGAAGCAACCTACAGGTACAACTGAACTACCCTTTGTCACGATCTGAATGGAGGCCCGGATCGTAGACACGGGACAAGGGACTCCGAGAGACCCCAATTCAACCCATGGCATAAGCATACATCTATTTCAAACAAAATCAAAATAAATCAATAATATAAACTCAGCGGAAGTCTAACTCATCACAACAACAGAATAAACATCTGAAGCTGATTACATACATAGTCTGATAAGCCTCTAATCTGGATGAGTTGATGGGATAAGACCCCAACTAACTCAACAATACTGAAACTAGACATACATAAGGGAAACTGAAAGTCTAGTCATAGAAGGATAATGACTCACCAATCCGTGTAGATACTAACTCCGAAAAGTTGTCTAAGAGTGGGGCTGAAGCTGTGAACTGGGTCCTGTATCATGAGATGATACAACATAGAAAGTATGCGGTCAGTACGTGGAATGTACTGAGTATGCAAGGTAAGTAAAACCGCTTAAGTAAAGTAATTCATTTAAAACATTTCATAACATAACATAAGCTTTCAAATCAGAGAGGAAGAGCTACATGCATTCATCCTAAAATCGCAATCTTTTCGTGATATATCCATGCATAGCTTCATAACATCATAACTAACTCGAATGACTCAAAGATGAAATATGACATTTATAGTAAAGATGAACAATAAGTCAAACCTTGCTTTTAGTACATGCATGTTTAAAATAATGATCATGAGTAATGAATATGCAAATTTGAATCATATAGACAATGGGAGACTCGTCACTTAACCGACATACACGATAGAGCTTACGTGGTCCCGACTATCACACGTAAGTGGGCAGAGCCGTCCAAAATCTTGTTAGGGCTAAGAATGTTACCAAGATATCGATATCAAGCTCATGGGCCATTAGGGCCGAGGATAGCTCACAAGGAGGTCCCAATAACATAATAGTATCAACCTACGTTGGCACGTAGTTCTGGGGTATAGGGTGATCGACCCTTAGCCCACCCGGTGCTAGACTCTTCTCTCAAAACATGCAATACTCTACATCATATATAACGAAGCTCAATAATGGAATCATGCATAAACTCAACATCATATGAAACAAAGCTCAACATTATCATATGACAAAGCTCAATAATGAAATCATGCATAGAACTGACATCATATGAAAACGAAGCTCAATAATAACATACATCTCAATTATGAATTCATGCATATGAGAAGCTTCATTTCAATACATACCACAAGCTCAAAGATAAGTGGGAGTATCTACTCCAAAATCATGTGGTAAGCTTACTTTAGAGATACTACATCTTCATACTCCATATAAGGGTTTTGCCCAAAACTTTATCATGCTTGGATCTACTCAATTCATTTTGAAAATAATATCATCATGAGTAGCTTTAGAAACATGCTTTTCATCATCAAATCTCATCGTCAACATATATTCATCATCATTCTTTTCTTTCATGAACTTCTCATCCATGGGCATTTAAATTTCATAATTTAGAAAACACAATTTTGATTGAAAACAATTGAAAATCTGCCCAAGTTTCACAATTCATCAATAGGAACATAATCTAATCGTACCCATGTATAGAAATTGAAGAATTGTGCAATTGGATAGAAACCCAATAACTTGATTATAGGAATTTCTCATACTTAAATAGAGATTGGGCATGGGTGTGGAAGGAAACAACTACTCATAGCCATACATACCTACAAGGGATGATTCTACCACTTCCCTGATTACCCAAGATGAGATTCCAATGGAAAGCTTGAAGACTTGCTCTAAATCACCTCTTCAACCTCTCAACTTTGCATTCATGGAATGAGATAGCTTAAAATAGGTTTTCACCTCTTAAAACCTGCAAAACGAGCCTTAAATGATGTAGTATATACCCCTAGGACTTAGAAATTACGGAAAAGCCCTTACTAAAATCGCAGAATTTGGCTGATTACTAGTCCCCACGAGGGAATGGACGACTCGTGCTCACAAGCCCCGACTCGCGGCCATGAGTCATTTGGTACACTACTCAAAACAACTAGGGGACCTCACGGAAGACACCGCGACTCGCGGTCACCATCCGTGGCTTCTACTGCCTAATGCCTCCTGCCAAACAACCAGTCCAGGCCACAGGAGACATCACGTGTCATGAGGCCTAACCACGACTAGTGGTCATGCCCATGGTCTTCTCAAATAATCCTGCCAACCCTGTTGGACCACGAGTCACTTCACGACTTGTGGTCACTCCTCATGAGCCTCCTCACGATTCGTCTTGTGACCTGGTGCGAAATTTCAATTTTTCACCATTTTGACTCCCTGGTTTGATCCTTGGGTTTTCGGGGTATAACACCCTTCTATTCTAAGACTACCTCACCCGGAAATATAAACTCTACCGCACGGGTTCTACAATTAACGGAGGCATAATATGAAAATAGCCAATCCATGTGGAGGATAACATCAAAATCAGTCATATCTAGCTCTACTAAATCTGTTGAGGTGACTTTCTAAAGGACTGTGACCAGGCAACTTCTATATACCCGTCTAGCTACGTCTGAATCACCAATTGGAGTAGAGACTAAGAAGGGTTCTGACAAGGTTTCAAGACTGACTCCGAAACTACTAGCCACATAAGGTGTCACAAAAGACAAGGTAGCCCCTGGATCTAACAAAGAATATACATCATGATGGAAAACTCATAACATACCAGTAACCATATCGAGGGAAGTCTCCTGCTCCTGAAGACACGCAAGGGCATAAAATCTATTCTAGCACTAAGCGCCGGCTGAACTAGTCAAAGCACCCTGTTGGGAGGGACGTGTTGTTGGAGCTGCTGAACTAGCGGCTAGAATATAGGCTCCACCACCCCCTGATCTAGCTGAAGGGCAATCCCTAAGTCTGTGTCCGGGTTTGCCACACTCGAAACAAGCATTTGAGCCAACTAAACACCTCCTTAGGTGATTCTTGCCACACTTCGCATAGGCTGGGAAGGTGCGCTCTATCGGCATGCTACCCTGGCCCCTCAAATTTGAGGCTCTGCTCCTCTGATCACCTCGTGGTCTAGATAGTGCACTAGCTGATGATGGTGTTGGAGCAAAAGACCTGTGATGAGACTGACGGTGATNCCTGGCCCTCTTAGCCTCTCTCTGCCTCTGATACTCCGCCTCTATCTGTTTGGTGTGTAAAACTATGCGGGGAAAATCCATTTCCTGATGCAGCATGGTGATCCTACAATCCTTATCCAGGTAGTCCGCCACTCCAGGTACAAATCTTTTCACCCGAGCTCTCTGATCTGCCACTAACTCTGTCGCATACTTGGATAAGCGGGTGAACTCCAGAGCGTACACTTGAACTAACATGTCACCCTGCTTCATATTTACAAACTCGGCCGCTTTCAGCTCCCTCATCTCACAAGGGAAGAATCGATCTAGAAAGGCGGCATGAAACTGATCCCAACTGATAGGGCCTGCTCCCACTGCCCTACTATCTTTCCACTGTTTGAACCAGATATGCGCAACCCCTTTCAGCTGGTAAGAGGCCAAGTCCACACACTCTCCATTTTCCACCCCTATGACCTGGGTGATCTTCAGAATATCATCACTGAATTCATGCGGGTCCTCATCTACTTTTGACCCTAGGAACTCTGGTGGGTTCATCCTTAGAAAATCCCTGACCTGTGTCACCGCCACATTCCCATTTTGAGGGAGAGATGCCATCTCCTGTTAATTGACCAGGGCGATCAAGGCCTGTGCTAGCATCTGTATGGCTTCCCTGAATTTAGCGTGGGCAGCCGGCTTTAGTGCATGCTCCTCATGGGCTAGTGGGGCTTGATGGTGCCCCTCTCCGTTGTCGTTCTTGTGGACATTTCCATTTCTCCTTCCTTTTACTCTACGTGGAGTCATGATTCTGAAAATGTATATAGCATGAGTTATAAGGATAGCTAGACATTTCATTGCACGACATGAGATCATGAAAGAAGGAAATATTTTCTAAATGTTTCGTAGCCTCTCCATCATAAGTGTAGAATGCTTTACACCAATGAAAAAGACTCTACTTAACATGACTTTCGAACACCCTAGGACACTTCAAACCTATGGCTTTGATACCAAGTTTGTCATGACCCGAACATAGGCCCAGATCGAGACACGGGACAAGGAAACCCGAGGGACTCCGAGTCGATCCATGGCATGAACAATCAACTAACTCAATCAATAAAAGTGGAAGATTCAACATACATAATATAACGGAAGTCTAAACATGGAATAAGATCCGAAATACATCACATGCGTTTAAAGCCGAATATACACTATGTATGAGAAAGCCTCTATCACAGAAGAGTTGATGGGACAAGACCCCAACTAACTCTCTAAAATGGAAGTGGAAATACACCAACATAACTGAAATAAAGAGGGGCCCTCAATAGATGAGGAATCACCAACAGAGACTGATGCTACTCCGAAAGCTGGCTAGGGTCGAGGCTGAATTTGAGTACCGGGGCTTGTATCATGAAACGATACAGCATAGAGTATGCGGTCAGTACGTAGAATATATCGAGAATGCAAGGTAAGTAAAACATAGGTTTAACTACATAAAAGTGCATAAGAGTAGGACAACATGATCATAACATAAATATCATAATGTAACATAAGGCTCAAGGTTTCAAAATATTCGTAAATCATTCATAATCATACTCACAAGAGAAAAGCTTCATTAAATATGACTTGAGCCAAATTATATAAGCATAATCATACATAAATCATGAGGAACAATGGGTGATTCTTATAACCGACATACCCCATATGAGCATACATGGAGCCCGACCTATAAATCCCTAGTCGGGAGCGTATTCGTACCTTTCCAAGGGTAGAACCATGAAAGGCGTGATATCACTCATGAAAGACCCATTTGGGGCAAAAGTGTACAATCTCATGGGAGGTCCCATCATGACCTACGGTGGCATGTAGTTCTGAGATTTGGGACAGAACCTGGGCCCCAAACCTACTCGGTGTTAAATACTACTCCCAAAACATATATAGTGCTCATAGGATAATATAGATGAGATTCATAGGCTAGTTAATTCATGATATTCATAAGCATTCTTGAAATACGTGAACTAACCATGAAATAAGGTCATGAGTTAGTCATGATCATAAATCCGAAATCATGAGGTTCATGCATACTTGTAAAACATGTATATACTTAGTAATTATAAATTCATAATGAGAATTGAGTAAATCCATATCATTAATCATAAATCATGATGGGTTAAAGAACATTAAAATCAAAGTAAAATAATAACTCAATTTGTCATAAAACATGTATGATTGGGCATAGTTTTATAGAAATTTAGATCAATAAATTTATAATCGATTTAGTTGTAAAATCTGACCAGGATCCGTAAAATATGATGTGATACATGAGATATATTAACCCCATAGATAGATCATTAGGATTCCATAAGAATTTGGGATAAAACCCCGTAAGATTCTCAAATAGAATTTCATGAATTATGATAGATTGGGCATGGGTGTGAACGATTACACCCACTCATAACCCTACATACTTGAGAGACTTGGATTCTATCACTCCCTTACTTGCCCAAGAGGAATTGAAGAATAATTGATGAAGAACCTTGGTTGGTTTATGCTTAAGCACCCTCTACACTCTTTAACTTTGCATGCATGAGTTTTGAATAGGCTAGAATGACTTAAACTATCTTAATATACCCTGAAAATAGCTTAAAATGACGTAGTATAAGACCCTAGGGCTTAGAAACGATGATAATACCCTTAATAAATTCGCAGTTAAAAACTGACTACCAGTCCCAACGAGGGACTGGATGAGTCGTCATCCAAGGGAACGAGTCGTTGCCTGCTATCGTCATGTGCACTATCTATTTTTCCTCAAAGGGTCCCTACAAGTGACCTAACGGATCGTGGTTGGTGAACACGACTCATGGTCACCTCTCGTGGTCTCCACTGCCCAAAAATCATTATCCCTTGACCAATCTTGACCATGGCCATCCCAATGAATCATGGTGTCTGACCATGACTCGTGGGGTCCAATCGTAGAGTACACTGCCACTCAAACTTCTCCTTTCAATTTCCCTTGGCCATGGCTAATTCAACGAGTCGTGGGGTCTAACCACACTCGTGGTCATGCCTACGGTGTCTTCATAACACAAATTCCAGAACTTAAGCTAGCTCCTCACCACGAGTCACCTAACGACTCGTGGTCACCCCCACAGGTCACAAAACAACTCGTTATATGACCTGGTTTAGATTTTTAAGTTTTCTCTGTTCTGACTCCCGAGTCTGATCATAGGGCTTCCGGGGCATTACACCCGGACCAGTAGCTACCCAAAATTGCACAGTTCTATACTTTTTTTATTTCACAATCTCCCTATCTCATCCTTAGCCAGATTTTTGTGTTCTATTCCCTTAACCATCTTGTAACGACGTCCAGATCACAACATCTATGATACATATCTTAGTATATCTATATACAATTATGGTATCATTGAGGTCTATTTCAGTCCTTCAGTAAGGCACTCCTCAGTCCTCCATGATACCATCATAATATATCTATATTATTGTTGTATCATTGAGGTCTGCTTCAATCCTTCGGTGATATACTCCCTAAACTTCCATGGGTGATATACTCCTTAAACTTCCATGATACCATAAAAATATATCTCTATACTGGTATGATAGTATTGATATCTACTTCAGTCCTTCAATGAGACACTCCTTAGTCCTTCATGATACTATCTCATTATTCCTATATATTTTCATGGTATCATTATCTTCTACGGTCCTCAATGATACCATCATAATGTATCTATATACCCTCATTGTATCATTGAGATCTACTTCAATCCTCAATGATACCATGACATTATATAGATTTACATCTGCTTCACTTCTTTAGTGAGACACTCCTCAGTCC
>JACEIK010003511.1:120916-139310 GCA_018107945.1 Datura stramonium | reverse complement strand
AATGTTGAACCTATATGCATGCGAGTGAGTTATTTGAGCTTCATTGATTTGTCTCATGATCCTAAGTGTAAGTAGACCTATTCGTAGGATGAATATTGTGATTAATTGTTATAAGGGAAGTAGTAGATTGTTCGAGGACAAACAATAGTTTAAGTGTGGGGTGTTGATGAAGAGCATACTAACACACTTCATAGACGTATTTTTGCCCATACTTTACTATGTTTTGAGAACAAATTATGTGTGTTTTCATTTGTTTATGTTATATATTTGTGAAAATGGCTAACACACGTGATTAGATGTTTTCAGGACTAAAAGTGATGGTTTTGGGTATTTTTTAGGCTTATGGAATAAAGATGAGGAAGTTGGAATGAATAATGCAAATATCAAGGCATATCGCACTACATAACATTACTGCGCGACTAGGTGCGCGAAGCGGCATAGAAACTGCAAGATGGCATGCGCGACGTGCAACCCTTCTTGCGAGATGCAGTGCGCGACGAGCAGCCCTTCTTTCACGATGCAGTGCGTGACACGGCAAGCTTGTCGAATGGCCATCAAAAGTCAAATCCCACTTCAACTAGGAAAAGTAGCTACAAATCCCAAACCAAATTCATGAAGGAACAAAAAAGGAATAAATCAACTATTATAAATACCCTTTAATTTCTTTGAAATAGATATGTCAAGACATAAGTTTAAAAACATGATTTAAGAAGACAAGTCTTAGACATAGACGTTCTATTTCAAAAACACTTTGAGACAATTGGTGAATTGTTCTTCTTTATTGTTGCAATAATCAAGTGAGTTTCTTCCTATCATCGGTGTAAGTATCAATTTTTTTCTTTTATTTATGAATTCTATTAATTCTATTAATTTACTAATAAACATGATAGGCTAAAAACCACCAGTAACTAGGTTGTGGGAACCATGACAAATTAACACACATAGATAAAATATTTAGTGATTCTTGAATGGAGTTTATGCATGTACCGTTTCTTCCTTCGCTTTAATTAATTTCTTTAACTACAAATGCTAGGACTTGCCTTATTCTTTACTTACCTACTGTGGTAGTGAATGGGAAAAGTGATTAATAACGAATATTTAAGGATATCAAACCTCATCTAATATCTTGAACTTTTCGGGATAGCTAATCTGATATTAAGGGTAAGGGTTAATCAAGAATAAAACCCATGTATCTTAATTCTCAAGTTGCATGGTGAAAATCACATAGATAGGGGACCAACCATTTAGGCGAACCTAACTTATCAATATTGCACATGTTAAGCAATCGGAGTAGATCACTACTGCTAAAAACAGTCTTTTTTTTTTTTGTGGTCTTATGAAGTCATGGGGAACACTTATCCTAGTTAGTTGCATTAATTTGGAAACAACAAACAATTCCTCAACATTATATTTATTACTTTACAAATTCCCCTCTTAGAAATAATTAACTAAAAGCTTAAGCACTAGCGTTCTTCTACATCCTTCCGTATTCTCTCCTGTGGGATCGATCCCAACCTCTAGTTGGGTTCTTATTGACAACATCCGTCTTGCTACTGTAAGGAGGCAGGGCTTGAGCATTATCATGAGGCTGGCTGACTTTACCATGCTGCTAGGTTCAAAGCTGGGACTAATTGTCCTTGGTGACTGATGTGAAAGCTATACAAGATAAGGATCCGATGTTGGTGGAAGGAAAGAAGTCGTTCAAAGTCAGAAACTGGAGGTCTTCCCAAGGGGAGATGGTGTGTTTCGGCAATTAGGGCCGCCTATGTGTCTCAGATGTTGATGATTTGAGGAGCCGATATTGCATGAGGCCTATGGATCTAGGTAGTCTATCCATCCAAAGCCACCAAGATGTATCGTGATTTATGAGAGATCTATTGGTGGGATGGCATGAAGAGGGATATTGCGTAATTATAGCTAAGTGCCCGACCTGCTGCTGAATAAGTAAAGGTTAGGCATCAAAGGTCGGGAGTACTTCAGATAACAAGATACTACTTGGAAGGGAAGATATTAATATGGATTTCATTAGGCCTACCTCATACTTGTCGACACTATGATTCTATTTGGGTATGGAGAGACAAGCGACTCAAGGATGCACATTTCAAGCAATGAAAACCATAGATTCGGCGGATGATTATGCCAAATTGTATATACGAGAGTTGGTTCGGCTACATGGAGTCTCTTGTCCATTATTTCGTACCGAGGTACTTCTCCTTAGTTTACCCCAATTTTGGCGTCTTTTTAGAAGCGGGCTTATATCAAAGTTAATCTCATCACAACATTTCATCTCGTAGATCGATGGTCAAGAGGAGAAGAAAACTAAACCCTCGAGGACATGTTTAGACCATGTGTGATGGACTTCAAAGGAAGTTTGGATGATCACTTTCCCTTAGTCGAAGTTTTCTTACACAACGCGCAATCACTCTAAAGCATCCAGATGGCAAATCGTTCGAGGCTCTTATGGGCGGAGATGGTGATCGCCCATCATATGGTTTGAGGTTGGTGAGGAGAAGCGATAGGCGATTCGATCCATAAGGCTATGGTGTGAAGGTTTAGTTGATAAGGGATAGGTTTAAAACTGCTCGTAGTCAATGTAACAGATCAGATGAGGATGAGAGGAGCTAAGTCTATGTGACGATTGGGTATTTTCTTAAAGGTATCTCCCATGAAGGAGTCATGCTTTGGAAGAAAAAGAAACCAGCCCCCGTTATGTTGGTCCCTACCGACAAGTGAGAGTTGGTGGCAGGCGATGAGTTGACTTGCCCTAGGAATTATCCTGGCCGTGCATCCCGTGTTTCATGTTTCCGCTTTTTGAAGAAATGTTTTGGAGATCCAGATCTAGTAGTCCCGTACGTATCGGGGTGTAAAGGGTAGCCTTAAATTATGAGAAAGTTCCAATGAAATATTGGATCATCAGTTCGAAGGCTAACGAGCAAGGAAGTAGCTTCAAGAAAGGTGTTATGGAGAAATCAAGATGTTGAAGGAGCTACATGGAAAACGAAGCTGGTATGATGGCTAAACACCCATGAATTTGGCTCTACTTGCCTGCCCGTAATCGAAACAATTTTGCGCTATGACTCTATTTAGTTTTCATGTTCTAGCCCATGTGTTCAAGCTTATTTTATGTGTGCGTATGTGTATGTAAAGCACGAGACCGGGTCACTGTGTGATATGAATCGAGGTAGTCAATCTGCTAATTTTCGCCTTAAATGATTAGTATTTGAATACGATAATTGCATGTTTCAATTCTTCATTGTTTCCTACATTCGAGGACGAATATTCCCAAGGAGATATTGTTATTCCTCAGAGCTCAAAGATCGATCCAGAGCGATGACGGGAAAAGGGAATTGAGCACAAATGTGATGAGTCATCCTATGATGAGTGAGGACAACCCACAAGTCACTGATGACTCATGGGAAGGGCCCGAGTTTGAGAAGGAGTCCCGGGAAGGGTTGAGACCCCATGTGAGAGGCCACGATCAGGGTCGGGACCCACGAGTTGTTTGGTCAGCCGGGGTAAGGAAATAATGAGAAAGGAGATAAGACAAGGTACTCAACGACTCGGTGACCATGAGTCGGTCACCCATGACGAGTCGGAAGTGACCCTGCTATGAGCTGTGGAGAATAAATGATGTAGTACTTGACGAGCAAAGTAACAAGTTATTGCCCTTGGCACGAGCCTAGGGTCGTCCATTAGGACCACTGAATTTAATGTTTTCGATTAGTAAGGGCCTTTTCAGAATTCTAAGTTGCTAAACTCTAAACTACGTTGTTTTAGCCTATGAAAGGTGGGTTTTTGAGGGGGAAACTATCCTAAGTCTTCATTCATGGCTGCAAGAGAATAGAAGAGTGATAGAGAGGTGATCAAAGGATGATTCAAGGTGTTCTTCAATTTATTTCAATTTGCTTTTGGGCATTCAAGGGAGAGTAAGATTCAGCCTCCATCTGTATGTAGGGGTTACGAATGGGAGTTTCCGTTCACACCCATGCCCATTGATCCGGGGCATATTTATATGCCCAAGTGATACTAAATGCACGCTTTTGCCTTGTTTATCCAACAAATTTTTGTACATTCTCATGTAAATTATAGGAAAGTGTGAATTTATACTAACCAACATGATTAGCGTTGTTTTGCAGAAAACATACTTTTTATGGAGCTAAGATGCATGTTTGGGAGAAATCTGAGATGGACTCGAGCGAGGAAGGAATTGGCCAAAGGAAAGCAAGAAATAAAGAGGGATCCGCGATGAGCCGTGTCACGCCGCCATCTCGGATGCATTCGTCCAGATTAATTAAAGGATTTCCAGAGAGGTCCGTGATAGCAAGTCGTGGCACGTTGGACCTAAGTACCGAACTTGACATTCCAAAGATGAAGCGCTGTTGCACCGTGGCACGCCGGGCAAGCTCCGCGTTGCATATCGTGCCACGTTGGGGACAACTACCTCGGACGGCCAAATTCCGTGAGAGCCTCCACGTTTGCACCGTGCTCACGAGGCAAGGTTCACGATGCACCCGTGACACGTTGCTTGTTATTCCGGAAACTCACCAAGATAAATAGAACACTTAGGTTCATTTTTAATTATTCGACTTAGTTGAGCAAGAACGTAAGCCATGTGTCGCTAGAGGGGACGAAAATCTAGGGTTTCTCTCTATCTCTTTCTCCTTTCAATTGTTTGTATGATTTACACTCATTTAACGATGTTTAATCCACAAACGAGTGGCTAATTTCACTTATTGCCGAGGTTAGGAACAATTGTATTGAAACGTAATTATTGATCATCCGGGTTTTTCCATCTTTCTTTCATGGTTGTTCTATTAATCTTGTTCTTAACTGCATTAATATTTGGCCAATGTTAATGTATATCTAAAAAGTCCTATTTTCAATTTTAGAGGAGCAATTCTAAATTAGAAAGTTGTGAATTAATAGATATGATCTTTACTTAGTTTGGGAAAATTGAGAATTGATTTACCTTCGTGATAGAAATATACTTGGAAAGTCGTATTAGTCAAGTGTGGAACCGGTTTTGTATGGCTAGAACATGAATTTCTTCTTATCACAGAAATGTAGGTGGAAGGTTTATGATTCTTAAGTTGGGTTAAATACTTAATCCATAGGCATAAGTTCCGACTACAGCTTCCTGAGAAAAGATAAACCAATTTGTATCGATAATAATTTCTTTCATGTTCGTTTTAGCCTCGCATGCTCACATTCATAGTCCGCATCACTTGTATATTATTTTAAGCCTTAGTATAAAATTAGATAACAAAAATATAGTAAAACGCTTACATTGTTGTCCGCATACTGGAGTAATGCAAATTGACACTGGTAGATTTTGCCCCGCAGTCCACCCTCGTGGATCGATACTTGGCTTACTTGAGCTGTTTTACTACTTGTTCGACCACGTGCACTGCGTGTAGTCATCCGACAGCCGAACAAGTTTTTGGCGCCGTTGCCTGTGGACTCCGGCAATTGGTAAAATTTTTCTTAAGTGTTAGTTAACGACTCCTATATAAGCACGACAACGTGGTCTTGATTTTATTTTTCAACGTTTTTGATTTTTTTCTATACCTTCTCGACATGACATCGTGGAACACAAATGGTTTAAATGGTGAATATCATATTTTGAAGAACCTTTTCCGGTTCTATGAGGGACACCACTGCGGCAACATTACTGTAACACATGCAACATATGTGGTGGTCAAGAAGGTTATTGGAATGGTTGTCCGAATGCATACTCCCTTCCTCCCCCGAACCCCTACTATGATCCTTCCGTTGTTTTTGATGAATATAGGCATGCTGGAAAATGAGGCCTTGGGACGCCAAGACCGAATAGAAGACATGCCGAAACAACTCCCTTGAGCAATCAAAAGTAATGAAGGAGGCAATGGCAACATTGAAAGTTCAGAAGAGGAGAATGCAGAGGTTCTAAAAGGGGACGAGCGTTAAATCTCACCTGAGATGATTGCCGAGGGCCGAAGCCAGATCAATCGGCAGTGACAGCTTGTAGCTTATATTCAAGAGGAATTACAAGAGGAAGACATGGTGAATTTTCTGCAGGAAGCCCAACATGTAGAACCTCTTGAGTGTCCCCCGTGATGAGCTCATACTTGTAGGAAATTCGTCTGGTGAGAATAAGAGATAGAGTATACCCCATTTGACACTACCGAAGAGATAGATGTAGATGCCAGAAGAGGTATACAAGTAAGGAGGTCAATTATATTGCAGCTGTAATCATGCGCATTGACCTCACTGACGCATTTTTCTACCTTGAGTTTGGTTGACTACATAGAAATAGAGTCTTCCAAGCCGATAGGAGAAATGTGGAGACAGGACCAAGCCCCATATATTCTCAAATTTGTTGGATTCCAATAGAAAAATGACTTCACTTACGTAAGGACCCAATAAACGCCAAAGGCTTACATCTATCGCTTCGGTCCTTACAATTTTTCACCACCCACCCCGGGAGCATAAGAGGAAATTAGAGAAGAAATTAGGGTAGATCTATATCTTCAAGGTGGAGGAAAAATGAGAAACTCTGGATACCACGTGCCGCGACGTAAAATTAGGCGCCGTTGGGAGGCAACCCATAAGTACCACGAGTACCATTTTAATTTTTATCGATTTTATTTATTTTCTCATCTTTGTGTTGTTTTGGTGAAAGTTGCCACGTATAGAGGGAAGTCCTCTGAGTACCCGTGATGAGGTGCCTAACAAGTCATGAAGAGAAAAAGTGTGGGGTTGAACACCCACTGTGCAAATTCGAACAAAAAGCATGTGTCAGTTGGCAGGGGCCTAAAGGCCTCAGGAGTATTCCTCACCCTCATTAAAATGTTAAGTGGAGGCGTGAGGAAAATTTTAAAAATTCTGTGCTTAACGATTTGAGGTGGATGTAACGCGGTGAAAAATAACCTGAAAAAAAAATAAGAATAAGAATAATAATAATAATATATTTTTATGTGCGTTGAAACCTATGAATTCTAACCAATCTTTATTGTGAGATGAATTTCAGGTTGAACGGAGGGCAAAAATTACAAAGGATCGCAAAGGGAAAATCGAGGTGAGAATAAAAATAAAAGACATAAACAAATAGCCCACGCGCGTGCTATTCCGTGTCACGGAGTGGGTGGCTCCGCTGCTACCCTCCGTGACACGCCGGAAGCCTAATCGTGAATTTTTAAGAAATTCCAAATGTCATGCTGAGTGACCAGGTCACCTGGAGGGGTGCTCCGCTGCTACCCTCCGTGACACGTTGAGGTGTTTTCATGTCGGTTACACCAGTCACCTGGTGACCCGCGCGAAAAATCCCCTTTAACACTAAAATTGCCTCATTTTTTCCCATTTCCCATCCCCTCCGCGACAAACACCCAAAATTTCCCTTTCCCCAACGTGGCACGGACCTAGGCACGTTTTCTTCAACTTTTCTTCATATAAAGCTAAGGTATGTTTTCTAACTTCATCTCAATTCTTGTCGAAATTTTTTCGGTTTTGAGCATGATAGAGAAGTAACCCTTACCCTAAGTATAAATGGAGCTTAAATTCATTTAAGTTATGGTTGATTGATGTTCGTAGTATCGTTGTGATTATATGAACGCGATAATTACATGCTTTATTGAATTTTGTTGTGAAATTGTAGCTAGGGGTTGGGTTGTGAATAGGAAGAAATTGAATTGAGGTTGAAATGTGAAAAATTGTTGGGTTGTGCATGTCGGGTGAGGTAATTGTATTGTGCTTAACGTTATTATAAAAAGAAGCGATGAATTTTCAGGGGAACAAAGTTGTTGAAATTGCATGAAATCATCGAATCACATAGAAATTGGGGAATTGCTTAGGTTGGGTTGATAGAATTTTTTCGCTAAGTGCTGTGTGGATAAAATGTTATCAATGGTAATGTTAGATTAGCCGTACGAAGTCCGAGTAGTACATAGAGGGTATACTGTTCTAATCCGTTGAACGCATGAGGCATTTTCGTTGTTTAGTTGTTTTTGGTTTCTTTTTATGTAAATACAGAATGGGTATCTTGCCATAATGCCGTAATAATTGTGGCTAAAGACTATGCTGGGTGGCCTAGCCTAAACAAACCTTAGTCGTAGCTAATTTTAAATTGACCGACATTGGGACTCACCGCTTTATTTGACAGAACGATGTCGAGCGGTGCAAGACAAAGGAAAGGGCGCATCTACACTCCGCGCCTCGGTAGAAAGAGAGGATTAGACTGGAACAAGAACCTGAAGAGGACCAGCGGTTCCGCGCGCCAACGCTCGGCCACTGGAACCCGATGGGTGACTCGACGAAGGGAAGAAATGGTATGCCAAACACAAAGAGACCAAATACTTCCCCAGGAGCGCATTACAAGGGAGCCACTTGCACAGAATTCCCTGCATCTCTACCAGCCGATTGACACCGGGTTGAACTTCATCTTTGAAGAGCCCAAGGAGTGCACCGCACTGATTCGGGAGTTCCCACGCTCAACCGGAACCCGACACCAAGTAGCCACACAAATAAGATAAGGGGCCAGTTGTCACCTTGAGCCTCATCACCTCGAATGCCATATTAGGGCGCGGGACACAAAGACGCCCATGTACTCCGCAATCGAATATCACTCCATCTATGCGATATCGACGCACACTGTGTGGAGTCTGCTCGACAAGACGCCGGAGCGTACATAAGGGAGAGAGGCTACCATCATACATTGCCCTACTCACGATGAACAGGAAGCCAGATCTCGCCAAGATAGTGTGTTCCCGTTGATTCCTCGGTGCACATGACGTATGTCACCCGGATCGCGTATGCTTTAGGTGGCGTCCCGATGAAACTACTGGAGATCGGGCTGGGGCTATGATCATATCCGCCACGAAGAGAGCCCTGTATCAAGGGCACAGCACTGGCTCGTTTCTGCCTTGTTGACCACGTTCCCGAGGGGCCTGGATGTGGAGGAAGAGGCCCCGGACTATATCCCGCAGATGGAGAGGCGTGTCGTGGACTTCACAGCCACTGGGCACCCGACACCACCACGGCGGCTTCAAGACTAGCCGAGCTGGCTGGCTGCTCTGGATGATCAGCACATGGCCCGCATGTTCGGATGCAGTGTCTAGCTTCACGTGATGTATGGGAGGCCCATGATGAGGATGAGCCGTGGGCGCCTCGACCTAGACTACCCTTTTCGGCAAAAAACGCCAGGCTCTATGTCGTGTGGGCCTGTTTTGTGGGAGCCCGTGGATGATGATGTCCCCACGATGAGGAGATGCGTCGCGAGGGATTCCATGTTGAGTCGAAGGAGGACGACGGGGGAGATTCAAACATGGGAGATGAGGCAAAATGGGCAATTCGACGAAGAATTGGAATATTTTGATTGATCAGGGAGTTTCACGACCCACTTTTGTGCTTTGTTGACCATAAACACTAGGACGTGTTTGGTTTTAAGTGTGGAAGTGGGAGTAGTTAGTGGTGCGGTTTTTGTCTTGATTTGTATGTATATGCATGTTCTGTTGTTGTGCTTTGAAAAAATTGTGACCCCGTGCTTTTTGTGTGTATGTTTCAGATAGAAATATCATGTTGAACTGCTGTAGCCGTTGAATGTTGTTAGCTAGTGTGTAAATAGTTTTTGTCGAAATCATCGATATTTTTTTAAAAAAATTTCATTAATTATTTTTATCATTGGGGTTTCTCGGCGTTGTTTTCGCTCTTTTACCGAGAAGAGTCCCATTGAACCGGTCGTGTAAATAGTGACCGTTCCTATGATGGATGGATGACGCACCGTCTTAAGGGAAATGCAATGACAGAGTAGCTTTATTTTAAATTTTGGTTCGCTTGGTTGTATCCCATGCATGTTGCCACTCTATGGCTACTAGATACTTGTTGTGTGTTGTACATGATGTTTAGAATGCAAAGGTGATTCGTATGCAAGCATGCAATTTTGTACATATGAGATACTTAAATATAGAATTCGACCGTTGTGATTGAGGCTTAATTTGAATTCTTGTATCACTGATTAAAGAGTCCGGTGGAATATGGTCTTGAGTTGGAGCATGCAATGAGTGTATAGCGAGGTCTCAAGTTTATCTCATGCTATTTTCAGAAGGGTTCAGAACTTGCCCGGTGTATACGAAAAACCAAATGAAGGAAGTGTAGTGTAGGAAAGGATGTAGGCTTTTGTTTAGCCTAAAGTTTTTTCTTCTTTGCTCCACTGAATCTCAAATCCTAGTTAGCCCATTGAGCCTTTAGCCTATTTTTTTTTTTTTTTTTTTTTGTCGAAAAGGTGTAAACCAAGCTTAACCCTTTCTTTTCATTGTCCGTAAATCTAATCCGAAGCTCTTAAGCGCTCAAAAAATAATTTTCCCACAAGTGTAAAGGAGGAAAGGATGAAAAGAAATAAAGAGAGGAAAAGCAAAGTGATGAAAGTAAAGAAAAAGAGTCAAAGGCAGCACTTGCGATTTAAAGAAAAATAAAGTGTATAATCATATCTTTGTTGTTTAGTCTGGTGTGTTGTGTGCTTAAAGAAGTGGAGGGAAGAAAATGAAGAAAGACTTCAAGATTTGGAGGAGGAAGGAAGAACTTATACATGTCTTAATGTGATGTGGGATGTATTGAAAAAAAAGCGCTTAAGGATGCTAGTTGCTATTATTGGTTAGCCCAAGATATAATAGTCCCATAGCTTACATTACAACCCGTTAAGTCCTACGTGATCATACATCACGCGTCCTTATATTAGTGGAGTAATACACTGTGAGGCAAGTTTATGGTTCATGACACGATTCATGTGTGAATTCTTTTTGGGAGAGAGAGTGAAGCTCAGTAGCATGCCTCGCATGAAATGTTTCGTAGTCATGTGAGTAAAAGAGGGGGAAATTCTCTTGTGATGAGGGCACATGTCTGGGACGAAAGAATGAATTGTGTCGAGCATCTTGGTCACTAATCTGCATGAGTCACGATATCGAGAGTCGATTCTGGATGTTAGGAGGTCTTGGTATGTTAAATGTCATTGTAATGATGATACTATGCATGTTTTCAGATGATTTGTTATGTAAATAATCGGATAACCGTAGCCCTGGATTGTCGAGCCAAAGTAGTCAAGATGGGGGGTGTCAATTGCATGAGGTGTAAGATTGTTGTTCGAGGACGCACAAGATTTTAAGTGGGGTAGGTGATCCGGGGGCATAGCTTATATGCCCGCGATACTCAAATGCATCATTTTTGTCTTGTTTATCCAACAATGTTTGTACATTCTCATGTAAATCAGGGAAAGTGTGAATTTATACTAACCAACATGATTAGCGCGTTTTTCTGCGGTAGAAAACATACTTTTTATGGAGCTAAGATGCATGTGTGGAGAAATCGAGATGGACTCGGAGCGAGCAAGGAATAAAGGAAAGCAAGATGAGAAAGAGGATCCGCTGGCGGTTTTGTCACACTGCCATCATGATGCATCTCCTCGTCCTGGAGATTTAATTTAAAGGATTTTGCAGAGGTCCGCGATGCCGTGGCACGTTGGACCTAAGTACGTGGAACTCGGGACATTCAGCCAAGCAGCAAGGCTTGCACCGTGGCACGCCGGGCAAGCTCCGCGTTGCATGGCGTGCCACGTTGGGGATACCACCGGACGACCAAATCTAGAGGAGCTCAAGGCTTGCACCGTGTCACGGAGGCAAGACCCGCGATGCACCCATGACACGTTGCTTGTATCCGAGAAAATTCTCACCAGTATAAATAGAACACTTAGGTTCATTTTTAATTATTCGACTTAGTTGAGCAAGAACGTAAGCCAAGGTGTAGCTGAGGGGACGAAATCTTAGGGTTTCTCTCTCTATCTCTTTCTCCTTTCTTTCAATTGTTTGTATGATTTACACTCATTTAACGATGTTTAATCCACAAATGAGTGGCTAATTTCACTTCTTGGCCGAGGTTAGGAACCGTTGTATTGAAATGTAATTGCTGATCATCCTGGGTTTTTCCATCTTTTCTTTCATGGTTGTTCTATTAATTCTTGTTCTTACCGCATTAATATTTGGCCAATGTTAATGATATCTAAAAAGTCCTGGCTTCACTCGAGAGCACGAAATTGGAAAGTTGTGAATTAATAAGAGATGATATTTACTTAGTTTGGGAAAATTGAGAATTGATTTACCTTTCAGATAGAAATATACCCGAAAGTCGCATTAGTCAAGTGTGGAGCGGTTTTGTATGGCTAGAACATGAATTTCTTCTCATCACGAAATGTAGGTAGAAGGTTCATGATTCTTAAGTTGGGTTAAATACTTAATCCATAGGCATAAGTTCCGACTAGCAACCTGGAGAAAAGATAAAACCAATTTGTATCGATAATAATTCTTTACATGTTCTATTTTAGCCTCAAAGATGCCTCACATTCATAGTTCGACTCACTTGTATATTCATTTTTAGCCTTAGTATAAAAATTAGATAACAAAATATAAATGTTTCTTTACATCGTTGTTCAGATATTTGGAGTAACAGTAAATTGACACTTGAGTAGATTTTGCCCGTAGTCCAGTCCCTGTGGGATCGATACTTGGCTTACTTGAGCCACTTACTACTTGTTCGACCACGTGCACTTGCGTGTAGTCATCCAGACAGCCGAACACCCATCCTCTATTGACTTATGAAAATCTATTCAGAAACCACATGGGGTTTTAATTCAATTTTTGTGAAATTCGAATGATTTTCTAATGCGCTTTATGATTTATGATCTACATCGTATTTTATAGATTTGGATCAGGTTTTACATTTAATTTTACTTATAGAACTATGAATTTCGATTTCTAAAATAAGCCTATTTAAGCATGAACTATGATGAATCGATTTATGATCTTCGCTTCAATTGATGATATTTACAAGCCCAACATGAATTATGATTTAAATATGGATTTATTCTATTACCCATTATGATTTGATGATTTTCAAGATATATTTATGATCTTCAAGTATGCATGAAACCTATGATTCATAAACTATGTTTTGGCTGACTCATGGGCCTTATGTCATGGCTAGTTCACGTATGTACAATTATGTTTATGATTATCATGATTTAACTATTCCATGAATTCATGCATGTTATACTATGAGCACTATATATCTTTTGGGAATAGTATCGAACATCGAGTCGGTTCGGGGCCTAGGTTCTGCCTCGGATCTCATAAATTACGTGTCACCATAGGTATGTTGGGACATCCTTTGTAACTGTACCAGGCCCAAATGGCCCTTCTCATGGTGATATCACACTTTCATGGTCCTACCCTTGGCAAGGTATGGACACCCTCCTGACTAGGGTCACAAGTCGGGCTTCATGTGTGCTCATATGGAGTATGTCGGTTAAGAGAATCTCCCACTGTTCCTCATGATTATGCATGTTTATGATTATGTATATTGGCTCAATTCATGTTCAACAAGCTATTCTCTTATGATTATGCTTAGGATGCATTACGAACATTTTGAAAACCTTGAGCCTTATGTTATGTTGCGATATGTATGACATGAGCATGATGTCATACTCTTATGACGTTTTATGAGCTTTTATATATATTTTAAATATTCGTTTTACTTATCTTGCACACTTGGTATATTTCATGTACTGACTGCATACTTTCTATGATGTATCATTTCATGATACAGGATTCGGCACTCAGGCTCATCCTCATATCTAGATCATCTCAGAGTGTACATTCAGCTTATTGGTGAATCCTCATGTTTCGAGGCCGTTTGATAGACATTCATGCTATTTTATGTTTCAGTACTTGTCCAGGTTAGTTGGGGGTGTTGTCCCATCAACCCATCATAGGTAGTAGAGGCTTTCAAGCAGTATGTAGTACCCAACTAGCATGTATGTCCAGAGATTTCCTTACGTTATGATATGTTATGATTATGTTTACGTTTCTGCCATGCCTTGTGATTAGTCTTCCACTTATGATGAATGAAGTTAGATGTATGCTTATGTCATGGCTCGACTTGGGGCCTCTCGAGGTTCCTTGTCCTGTGTTATGATTCGGGTCTACGTTCGGGTTGTGACAAGAATGGTAAGTTTCAGAAATTCCTATCAATGCTACAATAATTATCTGTAAACATACCATTGGTCGAGGCATTAGAACAGATGTCGAGATACGCCAAGTTTATGAAGGACCTTGTTACTAATAAAAGGTCCATGAGCTATGAGCCTATGGATAACGTGCATCGTTGTAGAGCTATAGCCTCACGGGTCCTTTCCCAGAAAAAGGAGGATCCAGGTGCCTTTACCACTCCATGTACTATTGGTGATGTTGAGTTCGCAAGGTCACTCTGCGACTTGGGAGCAAGATCTAATGCATGTAGTTGTGTTTAAGCAATTGCGCTTGGGAGCCCCCACACCAACTACTATGCAGCTGTTGGTGGCCGACCAAACTGTGAAAAGCCTGTGCGAATCTTGTTTGATGTGCTTGTTAAAGTGGACAGATTCATATTCCCAGCGGACTTCGTGATCCTTGATTGCAAGGTTGATTTTGAGGTCTCCGTCATTTTGGGGCGATCATTCCTTGCCACTGGAAGGGCTTTAGTAGATATGGAGGCTGGCCAGTTAAAATTCAAACTCAATAAAGAAGAGGTCACCTTCAATGTATGCCGGTCAATGAAGCAACCAAAGGAATATAGAGTAGTCTCAGCAATCGAGGATGAGTCTGAGTTCCTTGATGAAGTCTGAGTAGTCAAGAGACTTGCGTCGTGCCGCAATGTAAAATCAGGCGCTTCTTGGGAGGCAGCCCATGAGGTGGTTTGGTGAATTCTGAATAACCAAACCACCTGCATCGTGCGGTGATGTTAAATCAAGTGTTTCTTGGGAGGCAACCCGAGTTTATTGACTTATGTGTGCTCAGTGTGCAGGAGAAACAAAAACAGGTCGCAGAAAAATTATAGAACAGACTGGTGCTACGAGTCTCAGTACGACTCGTAAGAGGATTGTATGGTTGTAGTATGAGTCATGGTAAGAAGCAGAGATGTATCTTAGTGCATAAGTTCAGGGTACGGTTGGTTATATGACTCGTAATTTCATTGTACAGGTCGTAGTACTCACTGTAGTTAGGAAATATACAGGGCATGGACCTCCAATTAAGAGTGACCTACGAGTCATGGTACAGGTCACACCTTCGTGGTACGAGTCATAGGATGTGCACGTAGGTCCACATGTAAGTTTTCTTAACATCTCTGTTATGAGTCCTAGGGATGAGTCATAGGTCCTTCCTACGACTCGTGGTACGAGTCGTGATGGGTCAAATCGCTTTAAATAATCCGACTCGGCCTAGATCTTTTAAATCTTCCCTAAAACTATTCAAACTTCAAAATTTTTGGACCCTTCTCCCACACACTAAAACTTGAATCCACAAGCACTCCTACAATTTCCCTCACACCCGTAACTCAAGAACAAAATCAATTGAGCAAGATTTTCGCTCGATTAAGATTGCTAAAGTCAGTTCCCTACCCTAGTCGCTAAACATGCACGAAGTGAGAAATATTTTGCATCATTCAAGTAAGTTATTATGCTTTGAATTGGTTAAAGAGACCTGTGTGTTTGTGCAAAATTTTTTACTAACTGGGAGTCCTCAAAAAAAGCATGAAAATATAGGAGGATATTAATCAGGGATGTGCAAAATAAATGTCCTGACTGGGTAGGATAGGAACATGTTAAAAATTGAGTATGAACTGTTATAAATTAAGTTACGAGTTGTGAATAAAAAGGGAGGAATGGACAGTTGTTAAAACATGAAGAGTGCTTGCCTAGACTTGGGGAATTCTGAGTACCCAACACAAAAATGAATTCACCTACAAACTGATTTGAAAATAAGCCAAGGACATGTTTCACAAGCCTTCCTACGACTCATGGTTTCACACTACGACTCGTAAGATGGCTGTTGTGTCTATCCCAAGCCAAATGTGTAAAAAGTAAGAGGTAGAAAACGTAGTACGACCCATAGTATCCTGCTAAGAGTCGTACCTGGTAATTGTACCAGAAGTCTGAAAAGGGTTAAGTCAGAAAGTGACAGTATGATCCTTCCTACAGCTCGTGGAATCGACTTAAGGGCCGTACCATGGGTCGTGGAAAAATTCAGAACATTGATTTTCAAGGGGCATCCTCATATGACTCATGGTACAGATCTCACCTTCGTGGTACGCATACATCATAGTCATGAATTTGATCTGAGACATTACAAATCTCAGTATGGATCATACCTCCAAGGTACGACTTGTACTGTAGACCCGTGAAAAATTATAGAGGAAATTTTTTCTTACTTTCTTTTTCTCAAATTTGGAATTCTAACTCTTTTTCTCCACAGGTACAATGACTCAAAAGAGGAAAGCATCCAAAGCAACTTCTCGGAGGGAATTGATAGATGAAACCTCTGAATTTGAACATGCGGGTAGCACACTTAGTGGTTCGTTGGAGGAATACAGGGTCGATACATCTGACATTGGTGGTACTTGAACCACTAGGGAAAAAGTTAAAGCCCAGGCCGAGGTGGCCACTGCCACATCTGCTGGTGCTCCCCAGTCTGAGGAGGGAGCTGAGGAAAGAGCCCAAGAGTCCAGAAGTGGCTTTAATGATGATGAGGGGTCTGAGGAGGCCCAATCCAGTGATGGAGACAGTGAGTCCGGATCTGAGGAGGAGGCAGTCAATGTCGAGCAAGAGTAGATTCCACCTAGGGAGAACCGCACCATTTGGTGGAGAGTACCAGGAGCACAGGAGATCTATGAACAAGGTCTTTCTCTCACCACCAAGAACAAACCCAGGCGGAGTATTCAAGAAGAATTGCAGATCCTCACCAATGCACTGAATGGTGTGGAGGAGATAAAGAAGATATTCAGCTACTATGGGTTCGATTGGATGGTTAGCATGCCGAATCGATACACTTCAGAGGTCGTTCGGGAGTTCTATGCCAAATATATGGCGATCATGGACTAGAAAGCAAAGGAATCACAAAAGTTGAAAGATCAACCCAAATTGGAGAGCGTCATGGTACGAGGCCGCATTGTTGATATATCCAAGCGCACTATTGCTCGGGTGTTATATGGGCCCCAATTCATACCACCACACACTACACTGGAGTATGACTACCAGGCAAACTCCATGAAAAAGATTAAATAGTTAGGCATTGATGAGAGGCAGAAGCAGATTCAGTAGTTGTCGGGGGTTATTACTGAGGACAAGGAGGAAGCAGAATAGGTCACTAGCGGAAAGCATGTCACCAAAAATTCATTAAACTTAATAGGAAAAGCCTGTTGGATGTTAATTTGCCACCGGTTGGCCCCGACCGTGAATGAAAATACCCTCCATACAGACAGAGAAACATTGGTAGCGTGTATTATGTCGAGATACCCCATCAACATCCCGAGGTTCATTGCAAAGGAGATTCGAGATCGGGCTATGGGATTGAGCACTACCATCCCATTTTTGAGTCTTGTATTCAGGCTGTGCACAAAGGCATGTATCAAGGTGCATCGTGGTGAGGAGCGGTTGATTAGAGGACAGTGAATAGTAGATATTGGCTTAATCTGGGATGAAATAAACCTGGTAAGCCAAGCATGACTTTCTACCACAGTCCCGATACCACGGACAATTAGGGGCAAAGAAGGTGAATTCCCCCACCTCACAAGAGCAGGACAAGACGTTGGCTATAGATGTCGGTCATTCAGAGGCAGCTCCAGCACCTTCGCTGCACCACCTATGGGCCTTCCGAGCCAGACTCCGGTCGCATACATGCTAGTACCTCAGGAATTTCTCCAGAAGATGGCCAAGAGATTGATCGCAACTGAGAAGAAGGTATAGTCTATGATGGAGAACGTGAAGCCTTGGATGAAGGCTGAGATTGAGGCGACTGTGTTACACCCCGTAAAATTTTCGACACATAGATGGCCTATTCGCATGTTGGTTAAGAGTATTTGAGTGCAACACATGCTAGAAAAAGGCCCGGGAAAAGACCAGATAAGAAATCCGTCGAACCATCGCGGAAGGAGCCAGGGCAGAGCCCCTCCGCGATGGCAACGTGTCACGGAGGGAGGACCTCCGCATTGGCCCCGTGACACGTTGGCCCTGTCCAGGCTCAAGTATAAAAAGCCTCCAACTTCGGTTTAATTCATTTAAACCTTATATATTTCCAAAAAAATCGCGAGAAATAGAGGAGAACATGAGGTTGTGACAACTATCGTTCGATTACGCCGTCAAACGCGGTCCAAATTCAAATTAACCTCAGATACCGAGGTATTTAGTAGCAGGAAGCATTCCTACGGATTTAGTTTCGCGAAAATTGACCGGCAAATTGTCGCGCTACCGAGCTAAGGTAAGTGGAATTGCTCCAAATTAGTGTCAATATACTCCTAGCCTTAAAGTGAACATTTCTCCCTTCTGGACTTTCGAGAAATAGCA
>JACEIK010003511.1:64556-88641 GCA_018107945.1 Datura stramonium | reverse complement strand
CAAGAAAAGGTTGATCACAAGGTTGAACCAACTCAATTCTCTCTTTCAATGATGTAAAATTTCTTACTACAATGTTTTCCTACTAAAATTAAGTCTATTCATCGTCTTCTCTGAAAAATAAAACATAAAACGTATTTATAGAGAAACAAGAATCATTTTTCTAAACTAACAGGACTGCTTCCCATATCTGTCACTGAGCTCATCACGGGTCCTCCTACGACTCGTAGGGGCTTCTCAAAGACCATGGCATCGACTCGTGACTTAAAGTTTTGGTTGAATTTTGGCTAAGTGTTGGGCCAAGGTAAGATTCGTACCTACATCGTACGACTCATACCTTGCACCCGTGTCTTGATCCTGATACTTTGAACTTTTTCTGAACTTCACCACGATTGATATGGTACAACTCGTACCTTCATCTCACGGGTCGTAGGATCCTTTCATACTGAGAATCAGCCTTCTGTGCAGTTCTTCTGGATTTCATCACAACTGTCTTACCACGACTCGTACCATCATGGTACGATCCGTGACAAGTCTCGTGGGATCAGTCTTCTAGGTTAAACTTTCAGCTTCTTATCATGGCCCTCAGTACGACTTGTAGGTCCATCCTACGGATCATACTGTGGACTGCACTTTTTGCCTTTTTTTGCACACTTTTAGCTTCCTTTTGCAATTTATTGTTCCAACACCCATTTATCCTGAAATCAAAGAAAAAGTGCTTCATATCCACATAAATACACCTAAGTCTATGCTATTTCTTAGTTTTGAGCGTCAATAGTGCTGTAAATCCATAACACATCAATGTGTACGAGGAAAACCTATAATGAAGACCATATTTATCTCTTCCCACTTCCAAGTGGGGATACTAATATCCTGAAGCATACCTCCAGGTCCTTGATGCTCAACCTTCACCAGCTGGCAATTCGGATACTTAGCCACAAACTCCGCTATGTCCTTTTTCATGCCATTTCACCAATAGATATCCTATAGATCATTGTACATCTTGGTGAAACCTGGATGGATAGAGTATCGAGAGCCTTGAGCCTCGCTCAATATCTGCTTTCTCAAGTCATCAACAACTGGCACACACAACCAGCCTTGATATCGGAGTACTCCATCTCCCTCTTGGGAGAAAGCCTCCACCTTATGATTTCGGATAGCTTTCTTTTTCTTCACTAGCATAGGATCCTCATTTTACCTATCTTTAACTTCCGTCACCAAGGAAGATTCCGACCCATTCTGAACAATCACATCACTATCTGCCAAATCTGTAAGACGAATCCCCAAATGAGCAAGCCTATGAACATCCTTTACCAACTCTTTCTTCTCATCCTCTACATGAGACACTCTCTCTATGGACAACCTACAAAGAGCGTCCGCCACTACATTGGCCTTACCCGGATGATAAAGGACACTCATATCATAGTTCTTGAGAAGCTCTAGCCATCTCCTTTATCTCAAATTTAGGTCCTTCTAAGTGAACACATACTGAAGGCTCTTGTGGTCCGTGAAAACATCAACATGCACCCCTGATAATGCTCAAACCACAGCTCCTTCGGAAGTATAAAGCGGACGTTGTCAATAAAGAATCCAACAAGAGGTTGGGATTGTTCCCATAGGGAATATGGAAGGATATAGAAGAACACTAGTCCTTAAGCTTTTTAGTCAATTATTTCCTAAGAGGGGGGGGGGTTGTAAAATTAATAAGTAACAATGTTGAGAACTTGATGGTTGTTTCCAAATTAATGCGATTAACTAGGGGTGTTCCCCATGGATCGTTAACTACTTCGGGTTTTACACTAGTGATCTATCCCAATACTTTACTTATAGAACTAATAACTTAGATTCATTCAAACGACCGACCAGTCCCTATTGAATGACTATACTCAATCACTCGACCAAGTCTCATGAGCAGGTTCAAATTAACCGTTATCAATATGTCCCAAATATGACTATCCTGCGACCACAACTCAAGTTAATACAATGATCATCAATCAAGCTTTGTTGTAATTCTCTTTTCCTAATCTCTACCTCTTAGACCTAAGCAAGTAAAGAATTCGGGCATGTCCTAATGTTGCGCACCGTTAAGAAACGTTTAAGAATGAAGAGAATACAATACAAGCGTTTAGTATTGGTTTAGAATCATGTCGTGCAAACCTAGTTTGTTAATTCACCATGGTTACCACAACCCTAGTTGTGGTATTTTTAGCCTGTCATGTTTATAAGTAAATTAATAGCATTCATAGATGAAAGCATAAATTAATACTTACAACAATGATCGGAAGAACCTTCACTTGATTAATGCAAAATTTCGGAAGAACAATTCAACAATCGTCTCAAAATTCAAAACGTAAGACACCAAACTTGNCTTAAAACTCTAATCCTCCTTGAAGACTTAAAAACAACATAGCTATTACATGAAAATAAAAGGGTATTTATAGTGGTAGATTTATGCTTTTCTTGTTCCTTTGAGGATTTGATTTGGGATTGAAAGTTCCTTTACATAGTTGAAGTAGGAGCTGAATTTTGGCCGTTAGAAACCCCTTGGTGCGCCGCGGGCTGCATCGCTCAGGTGGAAGGGCGCTTCGCGCCTGCTGTAGCACTAGAAAGGCTGCGCCTCGCACATGTTATCGCGTAGCTTCTATGCTGTGTCGCGCACTCAGTCGTGCAGGGAAACCGGCGCCTCACGCATGGAATCGCACAACACAGGGGCCACATCGTGCATATGGTAGCGCAGCAAGGCTAGTGCCTTGCGCATCTAGTCGCGCAGCAGTGGCAGTGCACTCTATTTATTTTTTTCTTTCTTTAATCTTGCTTAGTGCATTCCTTCTTCTTCAACTTCAATCCAAACGTCTCAAACACACCCAAATACATCAATTTTAGCCTTGAAAATATCTAATCACAAGTGTTAGCCATTTTTACAAATATATAACATATTCTCATGCAAACACACATAATTTGTTCTCAAAACATAGTAAAGTACGGGTAAAAATATGTATATGAAGTGCGTAAATACGCCCTTCATCAAGCCCATACAAGTAGTGTCTCCGAAACTTCAAAGCAACCACCACGACTGCCAGCTCTAAGTCATGTGTCGAATAATTCATCTCATGAGTCTTAAGCTCTCTAGAGGCATACGTATTGACCTTACCATATTGCATCAATACACAACCTAGACCAATCCTAGAGGCATCACAATGCACAATAAAACTATCCGTGCCCTCCGGTAGGGTCAACACTAGGGCTGAAGTGAGTCGAGTCTTTAACTCCTGAAAATTCTTCTTGCAAGTGTTTGACCACTGAAATTTGACCTTCTTTTGGGTAAACTTAGTCAACAATGCTACAATGGATGAAAATTCCTCTACAAACCTCCTATAGTACCCAGCTAAACCTAGAAGCTCCTGATATCTGAAGGACTAACGGGTCTAGGCCAATTTTTCACTACTTCTATCTTTTGAGAGTCCACCTGCACACCCTCGCTAGACATAACATGGCCTAAAACTGCCACTGAGTTTAGCCAAGACTCACACTTGATGAATTTAGCAAACAACTGACGATCCTCTAGAGTCTGCAACTTAATCCTCAAATGAGCAGCATGCTCCTCCTTGCTCCGAGAGTATATGAAAATATCATCTATAAAGACCATCATGAACATATCCAAATACTTCTTGAACATCCTGTTCATCAAATACATAAAAGTTGCAGGGGCATTCGTTAGTCCAAAAGACATAACTAAGAACTCATAGTGACCATACTAAGTTCTGAAGTCTGTCTTCGGAATGTCACTTTCCCTAACTCTGAGCTGATGGTATCTAGATCTGAGGTCTATCTTTGAGAAACACTTAGCACCCTAAAGTTGGTCAAATAGGTCATCAATCTTGGGGAGGGGATACTTATTATTGATTGTGACTTTATTCAACTATCAATAACCAATGCACATTCTAAGGGAACCATCCTTCTTTCGAACAAAGAGAACTGGAGCACCCCAAGGGGATTTACCAGGCCTGATGAAACCCTTGTCTGGGAGATCCTTTAATTGTTTTTTCAACTCCTTTAGCTCGGTTGGAGCCATTATGTAAGGAGGAATAAATATAGGTTGCGTATCAGGGAGAAGGTCAATATCAAATTCAATATCCCGCTTACGAGGGACTCCTGGTAGATCATCTGGAAACACCTCCGGATAATCACATACTATAGGAACTGACTAAAGAGTCAGGGCCTCGGACATAGCATCCTTAACCCCCAGTAGATAGTATACAAAGCCCTTAGAGATCATCTTCCTGGCTTTGAGATAAGAAAGAAGCAACCTACAGGCATAGCTAAACTACCCTTTCACTCTAGAACTAGTTCACCCGAAAACCAGTACTCTACCGTACGAGTTCTATAGTTGAATGAGGCCTAACATGAATGTAACCAGTCCATACCAAAAATGACATCAAAATAATTCATATATAACTCTATTAGGTCGACAGAGTGACCTTCTGAAGAATCATGACAAGGAAATTTCTGTATATCCATCGAGCTATAACTGACTCATCAACAAGAGTAGAGATTGAGAAGGGTTCTGACAGGATTTCGGGTTTTACCTCGAAACTAACAACAATATAAGGAGTCAGCAAAGATAAGGTATCCCCTAGATCTAACAATGCATATGTATCAAGATGGAATTCTCATAATATACCCATAACCACATCGGGTGAGCACTTCCACTCCTATCGAGATGAAAGTGCATAGAACCCGTTTTGGTGCTGGCCGCCACCTGTACTAGTGGATGCACCCTGCTGAGCTGAGCGTATTGGTGGAGCTGCTGAACAGATGGCTAATTCACGACCTCTACTATGGCCCTGTTTGGTTATAGGGCAATCTCTAAGCATGTGTTTGGGCTTCCCACACCAGGAGCACATGCCTAAACCCGCTAAACACTCTTAGGTGTGCCTCTTACTGTACCTCCAACAAGATGGAATGTTGGGCTCTTGACATGCTCCCTTGATCTTTAGAGCCTGATGCTATACTCTTCTGATCACATCTAGGACCGGATGGGACATTGGCTGATGATGGTACTGGGACCGATGACCTCTGGTGAAACTGGGGATGATGTCCTCGAACCAATATCGGTTAGGAATGCCCATAGCTGTCTGTCTTAGCCTTATTGGCCTCTCTCTTCTTCTCCTTTAGCTGATCGCCTCTATCTGTTCGGCATATATGACTAACCGGGAGAAATCTAGGTCACTGTTCAACATGGTGATCCTGCACGCCTTGACTAATGAATCTGCTATTCCATTCACAATTTTTCTCATACGAACCCTCTGGTCTGCAGCCATCTCCAATGCATATTTAGACAGCCAGGTAAACTCCAAGGCATACTCCTGAATAGTCCTATGGTTCTGCTTCAAGTTGGCAAACTCCGGCGCCTTTGCATCTCTCAACTCCCTAGGGAAAAACCTGTCTAGGAAAGTAGTCACAAACTCATCCCATCCCACGGGAACTACTCCAACTCCCCTACTGTCCTTCCACTAATGGAACCAAATGTGAGAAAACCTCTTTTGCTGATAGGAGGCTAAGTATGCACTCTCTTCCCTAGTCACCTCCATAATTAGGGTGATGTTCTGCATCTCCTCAATGAACTCATGCGCGTCCTGGTCCACCTTCAACCCAAGAAACTCAGGTGGGTTCATCTTGAGAAAGTATCACACTCTTGCCACCACTGTATTCCCATTCTGGTGAACGTGGGCCACCACCTTCTGGTTGACCTGAGTAGTCATGGCCTATGCCAACATCTAAAATTCCGCCCTGAACTCGACATTAGTGACCTACTCCGACAAAGGATTCGCTGGTGCTGGTGGGGCTTGCTGATTCCCATCTCCATCTCCATTGCCATTCCCATTACCATTTCTTCTACCATTTAATCGGCGTAGAGGCATATTTCTACAAACACATATAACATGAGTTAGCGGAATAGAGAGGTACTTTATCGCATGACATAGATCATGAAAGAAGGGAAATTTCCTAAAACATCTTGTAGCCTCTTCCCCATAAGTATTGCATGCTTTGCACCCATGAAAAAGGCTCTACTTAATGCGGCTTTCAGACACCCTAGGATACACCTAAACTTTTGCTCTGATACCAAATTTGTCACAATCCGAGCTGGGACTCTGATCGAGACACGGGACCTAGAACCACAAACGGCTCCAGGCTAACCCATGGTACATATATAGCATGATTTAGTAACTTAATCAAGCGGAAACACGACATGAATCATGAATAAGTGGAAGATTGAATACCATAGAACATAAATCAAGTGAATACATCACAACGTTGAATCTCAGAGCTGATCATACTAGTATATGTCTGAAAAAGCCTTACTAACTGATGAGATACTAGGAAAAGCTCCCAGCTATCTCCAAGTATAAAACTGAACTAACACAACAAATCTAAACAGATAGATGTCCTCGGATAATGAGAATTCACCTAAACTAGGGGCTGAAACGGATTGAAGAGGAAGCGAGCTATCAGTGAGACTGAGATGGATCGCCCAAACCTATATCATGAGATGATATAGCTTAAAGTTTATTATCAGTACTTGAAATGCACTGAGTATGTAAGTTAAGTAAAACATGCTTAATAAATCATTAGTTGAAAACATACATATAAATCAAAAGATCATGAGAGTAAGGAGTGTATGCTAAAAGTTATATCTGAGGTAAGTATAATCATAAGCTGGTTATAATAACTAAAGATAATGACCCAAGATTTAAAAATAGAAATCATATGACTTTTCATAGTTGAAATCGTAAGTAAAATCTCATAAACTGATCACGGGTCAAATCTGCTGTAAAACATAATATCATAAGTTATGAATAGGACTAATTGAAATCATGAGGAACAATAGGAGACTCGTCATAACTGACATCATCACGATAGAGCTTACATGATGCCCCAACTATCACACTCAAGTGGGTAGAGCCGTCCAAAACCTTGCCAGGGAAAAGGATGCTATACCATGATATCGATATCATGTTGAGCCCCTTAGGGCGAGGAAAACTTTCTTGAGAGGTCCCAAACATGTTGGCACGTAGTTCTGAAACTTGAGACCCTCGAGACCCCAAGCCTACTCGGTGCTAGACGCCATTCCCAAAAACATACATAGTGCTCACATCATTTTTAAATAGAGCTGAAATCATAATCTCATACATAACTTGAAATCTGAACATTGGGAGTCTTGGCTCCAAACATATCATAAGTTGTATTAGGAGTCTTGACTCCAAATCATATGATAAGCTGATCTTATTAGTCTTGACTAAATCATAAAAACATGCTTAACTTGCATGGGCTTGCCTAAAATCATAAAATCATGAATACTTGAAATAGGCTTCATAAATCATAATCACGGAATCATAAGTTGAGAGTTCATAAACATTCACGCATACTAGATATCTCATCATACTTGAAATCATGGATCATAAGCTTGAATTTCATAAAAACTCTCATAATAGGGCATAATTTTTAATAACTTGAGATCATGAATTTATAATCAAATTGAGGATAAAATCTGCTCATTAGACTTAAAACATACTTTAGAACATGAGGGGATTGGAACCATAAACCTGGCATAGGTAGTTTCATAGAATTGGGTTAAAACCCTAGGAATCAATACAATTAAGTAAGAACTTGAATTCATGAATTTGATAAGAAACTTGGGCAAAAGGGTGGAATAAATCCCCTATTCATTGCCCTATATATCTGGGTAAACTGATTTCTAATTAGCCTTCAAAGCCCAAGAGAATTGGGGAATATTCTACTTGATCTTGAAAGGGAATCTCAATACATTGCATGCATGAGAGTCTAATGACTTAGGATAGGCTAAACTCTCTTAAAAACTCCTTTCAGGGCTTAAAATGATGTCATTAGAAATTTAGGAGCTCGAGAATTTACAAAACTACCCTTGAGAATTTGCATAAAAAACTGTCTGCCGGCTACAACGACCACTCCAATGAGTCGTTGTAGGATACGATGGGTCGTTGAATCATTCATTGTATTTGATGAAATTCTATTACTCTACTAAAGTTCTGACCAACATCAGATTCAGATGAGTAATCGTATGAAATAATGACTCGTCACTCCATCCGTTGCTTCTAAGGGAAATCATGTTACTCTTCTGGTTCTCCAACCGACGACCAGACAAGACGAGTCGTTACTTTAAACAATGACTCATCATATCCTCTCATTGTCACCTAGGCCACCATATCATAGATTCTAAAGTACTTCCAACTGATCGTTACCATGGGTCATTACTCGCCACCACGGGTCATTGCACCCTTTGTTGTCACTGACTCAGATCTGGACCTTTTCTGAACTCCATTCAACGACCACCTAGGACGACCTGTTTGATCTTCAACAAGTCATTTCTAGGCTCATTGTTTGCTGAGAATCCTTACTAGGGACTTACCATGAGGGAGACAATGGGTTGTTGTTCCCTACAAATGAGTCATCCTTTGAGTCATCCTGTGATGCTGGTGAAATTTTCCTGCTTTTCTCTAGTTTAATCCTTGGGTCTGATCTTAGAAACTTTTGGGGTGCTATAGTAAGAATGTCTAATTACTTTTCTCTTCTAATTATTCTTTTATGGGTAATTAAACCCAGATCTAGGGTTGTGAACCCTAATGATCTCATCTAATTCTTCCTAATTACCTTTATGAGGCTTGAAAGAGAAAATTTAGGTTGGGTTAGTATCAAGCAACAATACTCAAGGCATGATCCTTGTTTAGTGGGTTCTCCTAGATGTAGGTTGAATTTTAAATTGGCAACAAACAATTGGGTAGAAGGGAATTCTCTTCAATTTGAAAAACTAAAAGTAGATTGACACCTATGGTGCTGTTGAAAGATATCCATGGGTTGCCTAAGTAAATTTCTTGAATGCTTTGACTTATCCCACTCTTAATTCTATCATATCGGGTGATTTAGGGGGATCGATCCAATACTGGGGTCACTTCCCTAGAATTATCTTTAATTGCTTACAGCCCTAGCTTATCATAATTTGTAGTCTTAGTTAGTTTTCATTACTCTCAATTCGAATAGACTCTAATCTTGCAATACTTTACTATTTAGTACTAGATAGTCTGGGCTTCGAGTAGTCTTTGTGGGATTCAATCCTAACTCCTTGTTGGGTTCTATATTTGTTGCAATCATTTACACTACCTGATATAGGGAGTGGATTTGAATGACATCAAATATTATGGCGCCGTTGCTGAAGACTACGACATAAGCCTTATCTAGACTCACAGTCTAGTTTTCTTGCTTAAATCTATTCTTTTACCTTTTCTTTATGTGTTTGTCTCTTGATATAGGATCATGGCCGCTCTTCTAGCCGAAGATTTGAAAAACGTGTTCACATATGTCAATGGGGAACTTGACTATGCAAGCACGATCATCCTACCAAGGGTAAATTCTGCCTCTTTTAAAATTGACGGTAGTATCTACACTATGCTAAAGGCAGACGGACAGTTTCTCAACTCCACGGACGACGACCCCCATCAAAAGCTAAAATTTTTTTTGGAGGTGTGCAACCTTCATAAGCAAAATAACATTTCAGATGATGCTATCAGGCTACGAGTTTTCAAATACTCATTGCCATGAGGAAAGGGATTGGTTGCATAGACTCCCTCCCAACTCAATTCATACTAGGAAAGAGTTGGTGAGTTTCTTTCTGAAGAAATGGTTTAGCCTATCGAAAAGGCAGAGTAACAAAATAAGATATTCTATTTTTGGAAGCTACCTGGGGAATAGTTGTTCAAAGCATGGGAGAGATTTTGGAAATACATCCTTCGGGCGCCCAACCACGGGTTACCGAATCATATCTTGTTGGAGAAGTTTTATATTGGTCTAGATGCCTTGACACAGTTTGTTGCCAACAACACTGTAGGTGGGTGCTTTATGGATAAGTCTTTTAAAAGAATTACCATTATTTTGGACAAGATAGCAAAGCACAACCATGCTTGGCATGGCAAAGGACCAAAGTGGAGGAATCAATACGGGGACTCCTTTTATATCTCATTGGACGAAGGAGAATCAGGAGCGAGCTCATATAATGGCCACTATGGCAACCAATATAGCCCTCCTCACAAAGAGTTGACAGAGTCTGAGGTCAAGAAGGTGCATGCTATTGATGATACCATGAATGGTGTTCCATACGGGCATGGATGCCCTTCTCTTCCATACTAATATGTCACGACCCGAACATAGGCTAGGATCGAAACATGGGACAAGGATCCCCGAGAGAATCCAAGTCGACCCATGACATGAACATACATCTAACTCAATCAATAAAAATGAAAGATCAAACATAATAAACATAGCGGAAGTCTAAACATAGCATAACATCCGAATACAACACGAGTCTGAAGCTGAACACAATCTATGTCTGAAAAGCCTCTAATTCTGATGAGTTGATGGGACAAGACCCCAACTAACTCTTTAAGTCTAAAACTGAAAATGTAAAGATAACTGATAAAGAATGGTCCTCGATAGATGAGGACTCACCAACTGAAGCTGGATGCTAGCTCCGGAACCTGGCTAGTGACGGGACTGAGTCTGAAGATCGGAGCCTATATCATAAAACGATACAACATAGAGTATGCAGTCAGTACATGGAATGTACCGAGTATTCAAGGTATGTTAAACCGCTTAAGTAAATAAAATCATTAAAACATGCATAATATAAAACATAATCAAAATAAGATTTTGAGAGTAAGGCTTGCATGCTATTTTCTGAAATCATGATCTGAACATAACCGCATACCGTAACTGATTCAAAAGACCCAAAGCTAAAAACTGATAATCATAAGTAAAACTGAACATTGGGTCAAACCTGTTTGAATCATATATATGTATCATGAATGATAAACATGCATAATTGAAATCATGAGGGACAATGGGAGACTCGTCATATAACCGACATTACCACGATAGAGCTTAGTGGTCCCGACTATGACACTCAAGTGGGCAGAGACGTCCAAAGCATTGCTAGGTCTAAGGATGCTACCATGATATTGATATCAAGCTGAAGGCCCCTTGGGGGAAGGGGAAAGCTCCAAAGGAGGTCCCAAATAATTTGATCATACCTACGTTGGCGCGTAGTTCTGAGGCATAGGGTTGACTGACCCTTAGCCTACTCGGTGCTAGACACTACTCCAAAAATCATGCATATGCTCTCTATCATTTTTAAACAAAGCTAACCATCGTCTGGTGACGAAGCTAAATAATAATATACATGCATAATTGGAAATCATAACATGAGGAGCCTTGGCTCAAAACATACGAGAAGCTGAAAATAATGAGAGTCATGACTCTAAAACCATGTGGTAAGCTAATTCATGAAATCATAAGACATACTTGATCATATGGGCTTGCCCAATACTTTGACATGCTTAAAATGAACTTGATTCACCTTGAAAATATGAACATAAACATGGGTATTTTGAAATTATACTTTCTTCATAAGCATCACATCATACTTGAACATATATCTCATAGATCTCAACTTTCATAAATATTCATGGATGGGCATCATAGTTTAGAAACTTGAAAACGTAATTTATAATTTAAAACATTTTAAAATCTGTCCATAAATCATAATTCATCATTCAAAAACATGCTTAGATCATACCGATGAATAGAACTTAAGAATTCATGCATTGGGTAAGAACCCCATGGAATCATCAATTAGAACATCATGAATTGAGAGGGAATTGGGAATGGGTGTGGAAAATTGCACCCACTCATAGCCTTACATACCTAAAAGGATCTGATTCTCACACTTCCTTGATAGCCCAAAGAGAATTGAGGAAGAACTTGAAGAATCTAGACTTGATCACCTCTCAAAACCCCTAAGCTTGCATGCATGAATTAGGATAGGTTTAGAATGGCATAAGCCCTCTTAAAACACTCTATTTCTATCTTAAAACGACGTAGTTTAGGACCATAGGAATTAGGAATGACAAAAATACCCTTAATAAATTTCCTAGGAAAAACTGCTCCGCCAGTGACAACGGGTGTCACAACGAACCGTTACTGGATCCAACGGTCCATCACATCCCTCGTTGTTACACCCATGAATCAGGTCTCAGATCCCCTACTACAACTAGACAGAACGAGTCGTTATAAGCTCCAACGACTCATTGCCGTTAGTCGTTGTCACCACTGCCCACTGCCTTAACCTGGAATTCTTTCCAACGGGTGCTGACAATGGCCCGTTGCTTCCAACAACGGGTTGTACCATGACTCATTACTTCCCCTTGATCCAGAACCAACCTCACCAAGACTACCTTCAACGACTTATTGTATCATCTCATGAGTCGTCCTGAGACCCTCCATTCCCAACTCCAGACCTGCAGTATCTCTTCACGGGCACATCCAACGAGTTGTTAGTCCCTCCAATGACTCATGCAATGACCCATTTTGAGAAAATTTTCCATATTTATGCTACTTTTCATTTTTTAAAATTCCAGGTCTAGTCTTAGGCACTTCTGGGGTATTACATAATATCAATCATTATAAGAGCCACCACCTTTTCAAGTGAAAGAACACCAATTATGTTGGCAACTCATTCGGTGGCTATAGACCATAGTATTAACAGGGTCACCCCTCTTCTTCGTACCAAGGGCAATGGAAACCTTAACTGCAAGGTCAGGGTCAATATATCCTTAGGAACAATTTGGGTGGTCAAAATCAGAGATGACATAATGGTGGTAATTACTAGAATAAAGGCTCCTATTCTTATGTTCCACTTAAAAGTCTCCCCTCTAACCATCAAATTGGAGGGAGGGTCATTCACATGATCATGGAGGCTCAAAGATTAAAAGGATGTTGTAAAAGGTGCTTGCCAATGATGACGTCCAAATCTACTCCTCACAAGGAAAGATGTAAACGGTCGTCCCAAAATAATTACCCAACTCATGAGTCGGGGTCAAATCCATAGGGAATAGAGATTTGATGGCAGAAAAGTTGTCTCTCAAATTGAACTAAATTGCATCATTTCATTAAAAATGGAAAAGTAAATGTTAAGGGAAAGTATGAGCACAATTTGAATTTAAATCAACTACCAATCAAAAATAAGGCAACCAATTTAAATGAACAAAGATGACCAAGAGCTAGGGGTGCACTATTGATGGGGCATCAATTGGATTGGAATTAACTAGGAAATCAAATTATTAGTCACAAGAATAAATAACTAGGGACGAGGTGGCACCCGATGTTTCTCAACCACTTGGGTGCCTTTTTCCTCGGATTTTCTCAAACCCCAAGGTCCCAAATAATTCATCCACTATGGTTTGGGTAAGAATTGAACTATCTCTGGCCTCAACTCTTTAGTGTGTGTATGAAAATTGGTTTTGGCTATCTCTAGCCCAACCCCACATAATCAAGACCCAAATATCCACCATTGCTTTCTCACCCATATTCTATTCCCCTTTTTCAAGCAAAAATAGAATAAGTAAAACACACCCATATTTGTAACTATGGATAATTCAATTATAATTTGGAGAAAAAACAGATTTATACTAAATGAGTAATTATAAAATCAATTTAGCAACACCCAATTAAATTTAGCCTCAATTATGCACACACCCCTAGCAAAATATTTAGCCACTCATAGATAAAAAATACAAGATTATATTGATAAATAAACTCATAGAATTCATCATTAAGAGTAAATTGCAAGCTCAAAATTTGCCTTCAATGGAGTTTTTACCTTGAGGAAGAAGAAAAAGATAAAGAAAAGCTCACTCTATTTTTCTCTCTCTAGAAAATTAAAACTCTTTAATACAATACAATTCAATATTTTGTAAGAAGGAATATTCAGTACTTTTCAAGGAATGTACAAAAGTAGGTTAAAACTACTCCTCATTTCCTGTGCTGGATGATTTTACCCTTCTGATGATGGCCTCACTTGCGAGTTACCATTGTTTCATCGGTGTTCATCTGCAGGGCGCTGCTCTATTGCAACTGGGGGCTAGTGACTTCTGTTGAAATCCAGCATTGGCACTGGTGGTTCACAGATACTGACTCGCGTCCCACCGGTGTACCTTCCATTTTCTCATAGTGTTCTTCTGTGTTTGGCCGGCATTTCACCGATGCCATCCAGTGGAACGCAGGTCTTCTTCTTTAAGCTTCACGCTTTTGTTTGATTCCTTATTTTCTCTCTTTAAATTGAATGCCTAGAAAAACCAAATAGAAAGCATAAAATCCGCCTAAATAACTTCAAAACCAAGTAAAAACTCATGTTTAAAAGCCTATATAAGCTGGTAAACTACCAACTCATCAAACCCCCAAACTTGAACTATTACTTGTCCTCAAGTAAGGCAATGCATTACAACTGAATAATTGAAGTAAGTATGTCACACTACATGAGATTTTGCACAAGGGACCACTAAGACTAAGACAACCCGAAAATCCCTCACCGACTCAAAGGAAAAAAGAAGACTCAACACTATATACAAATGCTTCAAGAGATGACCACAATGAATTGACATGATTCACAGTTGAATCCTTCATTCAAAACAAGGGGCATAGTTGATCAAAACAAGCTTATAGAGCATCTAAAGTCATTTAAAATTCACATTCAAAGTTTTCCCTAAAGCTCACTACATTCTTGTCTTAATCACATCTTTTGGTACATGCAAGCATGTTCCCCAAGGAAGTGATGCCACTCACATCAAGAGAGAATCCTTTAATTTTCAAGAAATTCACACTCAAAGGGATTATAGCATGAAAACAAATACACTCACTCTCACAAGGAAATTCTCATGCAAACAACATGACCCATAGGCTTTCCCTTCATGTAACTCTCTACTAACGTGGAGTTGCTACAGTTTGTAGTACCTCAAAAATCCTAAGATCAGACCCAGGAGTTGAATCGGAGAAAATAGGATTTTCTACACCGGTCACAAGATGAGTCGTCCAGTGACACATTGGGTGTGCCACGAGTCTTTAAGTGACTCATGGGGAGGGTGTTGGACATGGATGAGATTTTGGATTTTGAGGCTGACCATGGGTGGGACCACGAGTCGTGGTCACCGCCATGAGTTGTTAGGTGGTCCGTGGTCAAGGATTGAATGAGGGATGATGGATTTGGACAGTGTGGGTAACAACTTGGTCACCACGAGTCGTTGGGTACACCATGAGTCGTGGTGTCCCTCATGGTGACCCTCAAAAGGCAAATTCCAATATGGTGATGAGAGGTGACCATGAGTCATGGTCAAGGACGACGAGTCTTCCAGTCCTTTGTGGGGACTGGCAGCGTGATTTTCCTTGTGAATTTATTAAGGGCTTTCCGTGATTCCTAAGTTTGTAAGGCCTAAAATACGTCATTTTAAGCTTATAATAGAGTGTTTTAAGAGTGGCAAGTTCATTCTAGGTTTATTCACTTCCATGCATGCAAGTCTAGAAGTTCTTAAGGGTGATCAAGCCTAAATCTCTCAAGTTCTTCCCAAAATTCTCCTTGGGCAATCAAAGAAGTTGTGAAATCAGATCTTTTCAGGTATGCAAGGCTATAAATGGGTGCAATTGTGCAGACCCATGCCCAATCCCTTCTCAATTCATGGAAATTCTAATTTATGAATCTATGGGGTTTTTACCTAACATGTGAATTCTCTAAGTTTCAATCATGGGTATAATCCGAGCATTCTTATAATGTTGAATTATGATTAATGGGCATATTTTACAATGTTTCAAATTATAAATTATGTTTTCAAGTTTTGTAAATTATGATGACCATCCATGAAAGTTCATGAAGGTTGACATCTATGAAATATGTATTCAAGCATGATGAGATGTTTACAAAGGAAGTATGATTTTGAATTACCCATGTCTATGTTCATATTTTCAAATGATCAAGCCTATGTCAAGCATGTTTAAGTATTAGGAAAGCCCATATGATCAAGTGTGTTTCATGATTTATCTAAATTTCATGTTATCTGCTTACCACATGGATTTTGGAGTCTAGACTCCCACTATTTTCAGCTTGCGGTATGGTTTGAGCCAAGGCTCCTCATGTTATGATTTCAGATTTATGTATGTATGTTATGAGTCAGCTTCGTCACTAGACGATGGTTCAGTTTTGTTGAAAAATGTTGGAGAGCATATTCATATTTTAGGGAGTAGTGTCTAGCACTAAGTAGGCTAAGGGTCAGTCAACCCTATGCCTTAGAACTACGCATCAACGTAGGTATGTTCAAATTATTTGGGACCTCCTTTGCGAGCTTCACCTGCCCCCATAGGGCCTTCAACTTGATATTGATATCATGATAGCGTCCTTAGCCCTAGCAAAACTTTGCACGGCTCTGCCCACTTGAGTGTGATAGTCGGGACCACATAAGCTCTATCATGGTAATGTTGATTATATGAAGAATCTCCCATTGTTCCTCATGATTTAAGTTATGCATGTTAATCAATCATGATATTATGTTTTCAGCAGGTTTGACCCAATGTTCAGTTTTACTTATGATTATCAATTTTCAGCTTTAGGTCATTCGATTCAGTTATGATGTTCAGTTATGTTTAGATCATGATTTTAGAAAATAACATGCAAGCCCTATTCTCAGAATCTTATCTTGATTATGTTTTATGATATGCATGATTTATGATTTTATCTACCTAGAGGTTTTACTTACCTTACATACTCGATACATTCCACGTACTGACTGCATACTCTATGCTGTATCATTTCATGATACAGGCTCAGATATTCAGGCTCAGCTTCGCCATTAGTCAGACCTGCAGCTTTATCACTTATCAGCTAGAGTTGGTGAATCCTCTTCTTTTGAGGGACCTTCTTTCCAGTTGTATATATTACTTCCAGTTTCATACTTTAGTGAGTTAGTTAGGGTCTTGTCCCATCAACTCGCCAGTAGTAGAGGCTTTTCAGACATAACATGTAATTAGCTTCGGTTTTGAGTTATGTATTACGATATTATGAGATTGTTAGACTTCCTCTATATTAATTATGTTGATCTTCCGCTTATCTATTTTTGAGTTAGATGTTATGTTCATTCCATGGGTCGACTTGGAGCCTCTCGGTGTTTTTTGTCCCGTGTCTAGATTGGGGCCTATGTTCGGGTTATGACAAACTTGGTATCAGAGCATTAGGTTTTGAAGTATCCTAGGGTGTCTGAAAGCCGCGTTAAGTAGAGTCTTTTTCATGAGTGTGAAATGCGCCACACTTATGACAAATAGGATATGAGACATTTAGGAAATGTTCCCTTTTTTCATGACCTATGTCATGTGATGAAATATCTCTCGATCCTTCTAACTCGTGCTATACGCATTTGCAGAATCATGCCTCCTCATCGAGTTAACGGAAGAATAAATGGGAACGAAAATGGCTATGAGAATGGCAATGGAGATGGGCACCAATAGGCCCCACCATCCCATGAAGAGCATGTACCCGAGCAGGTTGCCCACGCTGAGTTCAGGGCAGCTATACAAATGCTAGCTAAGGCCTTGACTGCCCATGTCAATCAGTAGGTGGTAGCGCATATCCCTCAAAATGGGAATGTGGCGGCGACAGAGTTAGAGATTTTCTGAGGATGAACCCTCCGGAGTTTCTTGGGTCAAAAGTGGATGAGGACCCACACGAGTTTATTGACGAGGTCTTGAAAATTACCTACATCATGGGGGTGAATGGGGAGGAGTGCGCTGATCTAGCATCGTATCAGTTGAAAGGGGTTGCGCACATCTGGTTCAAGCATTGAAAGGATAGCATGGTAGTTGGAGCATGCCCTATTGGTTGGGATGAGTTTCATGCCACTTTTCTGGATCGGTTCTTCCCTCGTGAGATGAGAGAGATCAAAGTAGCTGATTTTGTGAACTTAAAGCAACGGAAATGACAGTTCAGGATTATGCCTTGGACTTCACTCGCTTGTCCAAGTATGCACTTGAGATGGTGGAGGATTAGAGAGCCCGAGTGAGCCGGTTCGTGCATGGGGTAGCAGACTACTTAGTCAAGGATTGCTGGACTGTGATGCTTTATCAGTACATTGACTTTGCTCGGATAGTCCTCTACGCCCAGCAGATGGAGGCAGTGCAGATGAGTGAGCGGGAGAGAGAGGCCAAGAGGGCCAGGGCTGATAGCTTCAGATTCTCCTAGAAGAGACCTAGTTGGCACCGTCAGCAGTCCTACCAGAGGTCTTCAGCCCCAGCGCCTTTGGCTATGAGTGTGCCATCCAAATCTAGGCGCGATCAGAGAGGACGAGCATCAGGCTCTAGAGGATAGAGTAGCAGCCCCACAGAGACTAGCCCTATAGAGTGTAGTAGACATGGACGGAGACACGTAGATCAGTTCTTAGTAGGTTCAGGTACTTGTTTCGGGTGCGGGAAGCCCGAACATATGCTTAGGGATTGGCCAACAGCTAGACTGGATCATGATAGGGGACAAGGCCCAGCCTCCAGTTCAACAGCTCCACCAGCATGCCCAGCTCAGCAGGGGGAATCTACTAGTGCTGGTGGTGGTCAGCATCAAAACAGATTCTATGCCCTAGCATCTCGTCAGGAGAAGGGAATCTCCCCAGATGTAGTCACTGGTATGTTACGAGTATTCAACCTTGATGTATATGCATTATTAGTTCTAGGGGCTACTCTATCTTTTGTGACACCCTATGTTTCTAGTAGTTTCGGAGTTAGTCCCGAAATATTATCAGAACCCTTCTCAGTCTCTACTCCAATCGGTGATTCAGTTATAGCTCGGCGGGTATATAGAAATTGCCCTTTCACAGTTCTTCAGAAAGTCACCTCAGCAGATTTAGTAGAGCTAGCCATGACCGATGTTGATGTTATCCTCGACATGGATTGGTTATATGCATGTTATTCCTTGGTCAATTGTAGAACCTATGCAGTAGAGTTCAGATTTCCGAGTGAACCAGTCTTAGAGTGGAAGGGTAGTTCAACTGTGCCTGTAGGTTGCTTCATTTCTGACCTTAAGACCAGAAAGATGATTTCTTAGGGTTGTGTGAACCATCTAGTTAGGGTTAAGGATGCTACGTCCGAAACCCCGACTATCCAGTTAGTTCCTGTAGTGTGTGAGTATCCAAAAATGTTTCCAGAGGATTTACCGGGAATCCCTCCTGAGCGGGAGATCGATTTTGGTATTGACCTTCTTTCGATACACATCATATATCTATTCCTCCTTATAGAATGGATCCAGATTAGCTAAATTAGTTGAAGGAGCAGTTGAAAGACCTCTTAGACAAGGGTTTCATCAGGCCGAGAAAATCCCCATAGGGTGCGCCAGTTCTCTTTATTCGCAAGAAGGATGTTTCCCTTCGCATGTGCATTGATTATCGGTAATTGAACAAAGTTACCATCAAGAATAGGTATCCTCTCCCCAGGATTGATGATTTGTTTGACCATCTTTAGGGTTCTAAGTGCTTTTTGAAGATAGACCTCAGATCCGATACCATTAGCTCAGAGTTCAAAAGAGTGACATCCCGAAGACAGCCTTCAAGACTCAGTATGGTCACTATGAGTTTGTAGTTATGTCTTTTGGAGTAACGAATGCTCCTGCAGCTTTTATGGATTTGATGAACAAGGTGTTCACGCCTTATTTGGATATGTTCGTGATTGTATTCATAGATGACATCCTTATATAATCTCCGAGCGAGGAGGAGCATGCCGCTCATCTGAGGGTGGTGCTACAGACTTTGAAGGATCATAATCTATATGCTAAATTAAGTAAATGTGAGTTTTGGTTGAACCCAGTTGCATTTTTGGGTCATGTGGTGTCAAGTGAGGGTGTACAGGTGGACTCTCAAAAGATAGAAGAGGAGAAGAAGTGGCATAGACCAGTTAGTCCTTTGGATATTAGGAGTTTCTTGGGTTTAACTGGTTATTATCGGAGATCTTTTGATGGGTTTTCTCCATTGCAGCCCTGTTGAATAAATTGACCAAGAAGAAAGTGAATTTTCCATGGTCGAAGGCTTGTGAGAAGAGCTTCTAAGAGTTGAAGACTTAACTCACCTCAGCACCGGTGTTGACCCTACCTGAGGGTACCAATGGGTTTGTGGTATATTGTGACGCTTCAAGGATCATCCTTGGTTGTGTATTGATGCAACATGGAAAGGTTATAACATATGCTTCTAGGCAGCTGAATGTCTATGAAAAGAACTACCCGACTCATGATCTCGAATTGGCGGCGGTAGTATTTGCCTTGGAGATTTGGAGACACTATATGTACGGGGTCCATATAGATGTGTTTACGGACCACAAAACCCTATAGTGCGTGTTTACCCAAAAGGATTTGAATCTACGTTAGAGAAGGTGGTTGGAGTGTCCTCTATCATCCAGACAAGGCTAATATGGTGGCGGACGCTCTTAGTAGGCTTTCCATGGAGAGTGTGTCCCATATAGACGAGGAAAGGAAGGAGTTAGTGAAGGATGTACATTAGCTTGCACGACTGGGAGTCCGTCTTGTTGACTCGACCGATGGTGGTGTCATTGTTCAGTATAGATCAGAATCATCCTTAGTGATCAAAGTTAAAGATAGAAAAGACGAGGATCCTATTTTGGTAAAGATGAAGGAAGTTGTTTAGAATCAGAAGGTAGAAATCTTCTCCAAAGGGGGAGATGGGGTGCTTCGATATCTGGGTCGCTTGTGTGTTTCGGGTGTTGATGATTTGAGAGATCAGATGTTGCATGAGGCTTATGGTTCCAGATACTCTACACATCCAGGTGCCACCAAGATGTACCGTGACCTACGGAAAGTCTATTGGTGGAATGGCATGAGGAAGGACATAGCAGAGTTTGTGGCTAAGTGTATGAATTGTTAATAGGTGAAGGTTGAGCATCAAAGACCTGGAGGTGTGCTTCAAGACATTAGTATCCCTACTTGTAAGTGGGAGGAGATCAATATGGTCTTCATTAGAGGGTTGCTTCGCACTCGTCGACAGTATGAATCTATTTGGGTGGTTGTGAACAGGTTAACTAAGGCAACTCATTTTCTACCGGTCAAAACTACTGATTCAGCGAAGGATTATGATAAGTTGTACATTCAGGAGTTAGTTAGGTTGCAGGGAGTTCCATTGTCCATCATATCAGCTAGAGGTACTCAATTTACCTCCTAGATTTGGAGATCATTTCAAAAGGGACTCTGTACTCAGATCAAGCTTAGCATGACCTTGCACCCACAAATGGATGGTTAGGTTGAGTGGACTATACAGACCCTTGAGGATTTTGAGAGTGTGTGTTATTGACATCAAGGGTAGTTGGGATGACTATTTGCCTCTCATTGAGTTTGCATATAACAACTACTACCATTACAACATTCAAATGGCTCCGTTTGAGGCTCTCTATAGGCGGAGATGTATATCACCTATTGGATCATTTGAAGTCGGTGAAGTTGCGATGATAGGACCAGATTCAGTCAATGAGGCTATGGAGAAAGTTCAGCTTATAAGGGACAGGTTGTAAATAGCTCATAGTCGCCAAAAGTCCTATGCGGATGTGAGAAGGAGAGAACTTGAGTTTGAAGTTGATGATTGAGTGTTTCTAAAGGTGTTTCCCATGAAAGGAGTGATGAGGTTTGGAAAGAAGGGGAAACTCAGTCCCCGTTATGTTAGCCTGTACCGGACTGTGAAACGGGTTGGCAAGGTAGCATATGAGTTGGAGTTGCCCTCAGAATTAACTTCAGTTAATCCAGTTTACCATGTATCGCTCATAAAGAAGTGTTTGGGGGATCTAGCTCTGGTTGTTCTGGTGGACAGTGTTGGTGTGAAAGATAGCCTTAGTTATAAGGAGGTTCTGGTAGAAATAGTTGATCGTCAGGTTCGAAAGCTAAGAAACAAATAAGTAGCCTCAGTCAAGGTTTGGTGGAGGAACCAGCATGTTGAGGGAGCTACTTGGGAAGTCAAAGAAAATATGATAGCTAAATACCCACATCATTTTTGTCATGACCCGAACGGAGACCCGGATCATAACATGAGACAAGGAGCCCCGAGAGACCCCAAGAAGACCCATGACATAAGCATATATCTAATTCAATCAAGAACTGCATAACCAACAATACAATCATAGCGGAAGTCTAACTTGAATATAACATCAAAATATGAAATTCGAAGCTGAATACATATATATGTTTGAATAGCCTCTAAACATGATGAGTTGATGGGACAAGACCCCAACTAACTCAACAAGCTAAAACTAAAATAGATAAATAAAAGCTGAATAGTCTAGTCCTCGAAAGATGAGGACTCACCACAAAGAAAGGCTAACTCTGACAAGCTGACTAAGAGCGGGGCTGAAGTTGAGAGCCGGGTCCAGTATCATGAAATGATACAACATAGAAAGTCTGCAGTCAGTTCGTAGAATGTACTGAGTATGCAAGTTAAGTAAAAACCACTAAAGTAAGTAAAATCATTTAAAGACAATGCATTACTTAAAACATAAACATCAGTAATTGGGCTTGCATGCATTCTTTCTGAAATCACGATCTCTTCATAAGATGACATAACGTAACTTCATAACATCATAACTGAATTGATTGACTCAAAGCTGAATTCTGACATTTCTAAGTAAAAGCTGCACATTGAGTAAAACCTGCTTTAGGACATGCATTTACATAAATCTCATAAGTAATGAACATGCATATCTGAAATCATGAGGAACAATGGGAGACTCGTCTTTTAACCTACATATCATTATAGAGCTTACATGGTCCCGACTATTACACTCAAGTGGGCAGAGCTGTCCAAAGACTTTCCAGGGCTAAAGACGCTACCATGATATCGATATCAAGCTGAAGGCTCATTCGGGCAAGGGAAGCTCACAAGGGAGGTCGGAAATTATATAATAATATAAGCCAACATTGACGCGTAGTTCTGAGGCATAGCGTGATCGACCCATAGCCTACTTGATGCTAGACAATACTCCCAAAAATATGCATATGCTCTAAATCATTTTATAACAAAGCTCAATAGTCAATACATCTCAAATATGAAATCATGCATATGAGAAACTTTAATTCAAACATACCACAAGCTGATAAGTATCATGGGAGCCTTCACTCAAAAACCATGTGGTAAGCTATGCATAGGGAATCTTTAATTCAATACATACCACAAGCTGAAATATAATAGGGAGATTTCACTCCAAAACAATGTGGTAAGCTTAATTCAGGAAAATCATCATTCATACTTAACATGTGGGCATTACCCAAAGCTTTATCATACTTAGAAATACTCAATTCTTATTGAAAACATAGTTGTAAACATGGGTAGCTTCAAATCATGCTTTTCATAATATATCTCATCATTATCACATATAAATCACAAATCTCACTTTTCATGAACATCTCATCAATGGGCTTTAAAATTCATAAGACTAGAAACATCATTTTAAATTGAAATCATTATAAAAATTGCCCATGCTTCATAATTCAATAATAGAATCATAATCAATTCATACCCATGTTTAGAAATAGATAATTCATGCATTTGGGTAAAAACCCCATTGATAATGTTATACCCTGGGAACCCAAGGATCAGATCCTGGAGTCAAAACGTAGAAAAATTGAAAATTCGTACTAGGTCACAGGACGGTTCGTGAGGTGGCTCATTAGGTGTGACCACGTGTCGTGAAGTGACTCATGGTCAGGTTGGGCTTGGGAGAGTTTTTGGGAGGCCACGGGGGTAACCACGAGTCGTGGTCAAACCTCACAACTCATGAGGTCACCCATGGTGAGGATGGAAGGCATGGCTAGGGACTTGAGGCAGTAGGGACCACGGGTGGCGACCACGAGCGTGGTCAGCCAACATGATTCGTGGGGTCACTGAGCTTGTTTGGGAAGTAGACATCACTGGTTCAGGCCATCAGTCGTGCCCCCTAGCAATGACTCCTGAGGTCCCTCGTGGGGACTGGCAGCTAGAGAATTATGCGTTTTTAGTACGGGTGTTTTCGTAATTTCTAAGTTCCTAAGGCCTAAACTATGTCATTTTTACGGTCTGAATAGGGTCTTTTAAGGGGGATTAGTCTATGTTAAGCCTCATTCATTCATGCAAGTGTAACACCCCGAATGTTTCTAAGATCAGATTCCAGGCTTAAGAGGGGG